>JBAIZL010000002.1:272043154-272123154 GCA_036971475.1 Prosapia bicincta | reverse complement strand
ATATATATATATATATATATATATATATATATATATATATATATATATATATGCGAATATTTGTAAATTTGTTTTCAAACACTGCTCTAGGCATTTTCACTAAAATTGGTATAAGAGAGGTTTTATCCCCAGCAACCCATGGGCTGAAAATTTTCTGCAAATTTTTGATTATCAAGTTTTCAAAAAACTGTGTATATACATATATATATATATATATATATATATATATATATATATTAATTTATTATGTATGTATATATATATATATATATATATATATATATATATATATATATATATATATATATATATATATATATATATATATGATGAATAGTTACTATCTGGAGTACATCCGTTCATTCTGCAGTCCATAAATTCGCAGTTCCGACGTTTCGCTAGAATCTCATCCAGCACTGACGAGGTGAACCCAACAACAGTAGAAGAGCGAGACTGTTGTTGGGTTCACCTCGTCAATGCTGAATGAGATTCTAGCGAAACGTCGGAACTGCGAATTTATGGACTGCAGAATGAACGGATGTACTCCAGATAGTAACTATTCATCATATTTTACCATCCGTGAAGGAATACGTATCAGCATATATATATATATATATATATATATATATATATATATATATATATAGGGGTTTTAACCTCAGCAATACAGTGGGATAAGTGAACATCTTTTGAAAAGTCGTTATCATCAAGTTCTTATTCTGAGAATTATATTTGACTGAAACAAGAGTCAGCTTGGATGTACTATGCAAATTCTTCAATTCCCAGTTAGACCAGCGTTTGCCATGAATCCATAAGTCATAGAGGCAAACTTTTACTAAGTTGGAAAAGACTTAAGAATCTCCGTTTTTATGCACGGGATGCTATACCTGCCACATCTAGGATTAAAAGAAGGAGCAGTTTAAAAAAACTTTTGCCAAATGATAATCCGCGTCATACGTAAAACTTAATGTTTAAGATTTCAGACTCAATCGGAGTATGACCCGATCGTAGATAGGTTTACAGATATTAATATTCTTAAATTACTAATAATTTTATATGGGTAAATTTCTTCTCGGGAACTACTCTATGAATTTTCACAAAAAATGGTGTTTATGGGGTTTTAAATTAGGAATCCAATGGGCTAAGTAAAACCTTCTATAAAATCGTCATAATCAGTTTTTGAAAAATTATATATATATATATATATATATATATATATATATATATATACACACATACATGTATTTGTAAATGTTTCGTCGGAAACTACTATAAGGATTTCCACCAAAATTTGTATAAACGGGGTTTTTAATCTCAGGAATCCAATGTGCTAAGTCGAAATTTTCTGAAAAATCGCCATCAATTTTGGAAAAATTGTACATATATATATATATATATATATATATATATATATATATATTTGTAAATTTGTTCTCGGAAACTACTCTAAGGATTTTTACTAAAATTGGTATATAGGGGGTTTTCCCCTAAGGAATCCAATGGGCGAAGTGAACATTTGCTGTAAAATCGTCATCATCAGTTTTCGAAAAATAGCTTATATATATTTGTATTTTTTTTGGTAATTTATTTTTGTAATTGGTATAAAGGGGATTTTTAACTTCAGCAATCCAATGTGCTAAGTGAAAATTTTATGAAAAATCGTCATTCTGTTTTCGAAAATTGTTAAACATCGGGAACCACTTAAAGGATTTACTCAAAAATTGGTATATTAGGGGTTAACGTCAGCAATCCTTTGGGCTGTGACATTTTTCTGAAAGATCTATATCAAGTTTTCGAAAATTTAGAAGAAGTTCTTATTTCCAAAATTACATTGGACTCAAGCAAGAGAAAACTTGGATGCACTATCCAAATACATCTATTTCCAGTTCGACCGGCATTTGCAATGACAATCCATAAGTCACAAAGGCGAACTTTTGATTATGTTGGTATCGACTTATGAAACTCCATTTTAATGCACAGGGAATGCCATTCACTAGTATTAAGAGAAGCAGCTTTAAAATTCTTTTGCCAAATGATAATACCCGACATACGTGAAACACCATGTTTAAAAGTTTAAAAGAGTATAGTCCGATCGTAGATAGGTTTTCTGATATAAAACTTATATATAAAACTTCAGTAAATATAAAACTTATAGTTGCAAGGTGTCTGCCATTTATTTTTATTCTACGTTTGCCTTGAATATAAATTTTATTATCTGTAATTAATTTACATATTGAAATATATTATGCAGTGTTTTATATTTTATTTTGTTTATTACATGACACGTATACATTGGTGCTTATTTGGGAGACTCCAACTGTAAACTGAATGGCACTGAGCAGGAGTGCAGCAGTGAGACGAGGAAGCGTCAAGGATTCATCAGGTATAATGGTTGTACCAGAGAAAAAAAGTATTCTATGGCAGAAACATAATGCAGAATGAATGACTTGAGCCTTCGACGTATAACTGAAGGACCCCGAGACAACCCCAATCAGGTTACAGTAGGAGTCACCGCGCCTACCCGTGTCGGCTCCCTAAGGGAGGATTACTCACGACTTACTTAGACGGCCCGCACCCATTAAGTAAAACTAACCGATGTTGGCTCCGCAGAGGGCTATTCACAACAGATATTAAATCGAATACAACAATAGAATTAGACGTTTCTATGGATTTTGGTAAATACTATATTGTTACTGATTGTCGAAGGAAGTATATTAATTTAATTACCTTTTAACTTATAGGCTATTTTTTATCAATGATTTTGTAATACATTTTAATCGGCCCCATGAGCAAGAATTCAAAGCGAGTAGACATGGCCATCGGAAGATTCTGACCTATCGATCGTTGGTGTTAGTCAGCAACCACTGGAACAGAGGTGCTCCTAGGAGCACCTGGACAGATCAATTATTGTCGAATGCTGGGTCGGCCGAAACGAGATTTTCGAACGGAGAGCGCCACTCTCTGGATGCGTTTACATGGGGCATTTCTGGAGCTGTTTGGTCAACCACAACAAAAGATTCGTTAGAGGCGATCGTGCGACCCTTTAGCGTTTTGATGTCAACTGAAAGTCCGGAAACCGTAACTGGGGCTTTCTAGCTCCATAGTGCTAGAAATATTTGTGTAGTAATGCGGGTAGCTTTTAATTTGAGTAGGTCTGTACCCATCAGCACAGAAGAATCATTCGGAATCATCCTGAAGACTGAGGGTCATCTGTGGAGCTATTGTATTACAGTACGTTGTTTAGCAACGACTGGTTGTTTGAAGTTTTGTTGGTTATTGTTCGGTGTCGTAAAAGAGGCATTACCTGTGGCTATTCATGGATATCGTGATATGGATTGCGTGCGTCTGAGGCGGAAACACGTCGATTGCTCTTACTAATAATAATTGTATATCTAATATTCTTAAACGACTAATAATTGTATATATGTAAATATGAAAGTTTTTCTCGGAAACTATTCTACGAATTTTCACCAATATTGGTATATAGATGGTTTTTAACCTCAGGAGTCCAATAAGCCAAATTAAAATTTGTTCAAAAATCGTCATCACAAGTTTTCAAATAAATATATATATATATATATATATATATATATATATGTGTGTGTGTGTGTGTAATAATAAATGTTTTGTCGGAAACTACTCTATTTTCAATAAAACTGCTATAGATGGAGTTTTTAACCTCGCTATTCGAATCAGCTAATTAAAATGTTTCTGAAAAATGGTCTTCAAGTTTTCGAAAATGGTTTAACATTGGAAAATACTCCAAGGATTTTCGCAATAATAGGTATATAGGAAGTTGTTAACCCCTGCAACCCAATGGGCTAGGTGAAAATGTTTTTAAAAATCATTATCAAGTTTTCGGAAATCTTTAAACATCCAATCCTACTTTAAAGGGTTTTACCGAAATTAATTGCTATACTGGGGGTTAATCTTAATAATCCAATAGAGTAAACAACATTTATTTATCAACAAGGCTTCGAAAATTTTTTTTAAAGTTTATATTTTCAGAAATACATTGGAGTCAAGCAAGAGTCAACTTGGATGTAGGCTGCTAAGCGAATACATCAATTCCCAGTTAGACCAGCATTTGCCATGACAATCCATAGGACACCGAGGCAAACTTTTGATATTGTTGGTATTGAACGTACGAACCTCCATTTTTATGCACAGGGTGCTATATGTGTCATGCTCTAGGATTAAAAGGAGCAGATTAAAAATGCTTTTGCCAAATAATCCACGTTATACGTGAAACATAATACTTACAGTTTCAGGCTCAATCGGAGTATTATCCCATCGTAGATAGATTTCCTCATATACAGTATATATATATATATATATATATATATATATATATATATATATATATATATATAAAGAACTAAGTCAAAATACAAATACAAGAATTATAATTGAATTTACAATTTAAAGCTTTACAATTTACAACGAAAAGCTTTGAATTGTAAATTCAATTATTGACTTAGTTCTTTATTAATACACAAGAATACATATTGCGATATTTATATATATATATATATATATATATATATATATATATATATATATATATATATATATATATATATATATATACAATATACATATGTTTGTAAATTTTTTCTTGGAAACTTCTCTAAGGATTTACACCAAAATTGGTATATAGGGAGTTTTTAATCTAAGAAATCCAATGGGCTACCTGAAAATTTGCTGAAAAACCATCTCAAGTTTTTGAAAATTATATATAGCTTATATATTTGTAAAGTTTTTCTAAAAAATTACTTTAAGGGTTTTCACCAAAATTGGTAAATAGAAGCACTCCAATTGGCTAAGAAAAACTTTATCGAGAAAATTTCTCGACAACGTTTAAAAATTCGTTATCTAGTTTTAGAAAAATTGTATAAACATGTTTTGTAATTTTTTCTCGAAAAATACTATAATGATTGTTACCAAAATTGATATATTGGGAGTTTATAACCTCAGCAGTATAAAACTGGTATAAAAGTGGGTTTTAACCTCATCGAGTTCTGAACGTAGATCGGCTTCCTGATACTTTTTTTTAAAAGACATAGAATCTCGTTATAGTAATCTCGTAAATACAAACCCGATGTTAAAAAACATATTAATAAAGTATTATCATGAAAAAAAAGGATATTTTCGGTACAAATTAAGTGCATTGCTTAAAGCTTTAATTTACTCCATATTTTAGACTTTAAAGGTTGGTTGCTCTGCTTTTCATATTGAGTAACAAATCACCAGATACCATTAATAATGAATGTCGCGCTATTTTTCTAAGAATGGGGTTAACACTATGGGTTAATTTGAAATATCTTTAAAAAAAGGACGTTACTGCTAACACTTACTATGAATATTACCCGTCTCTTACTGCAGTGGATTTTTATTTTTCTAACAATGTTTCACCATATCCTTCTCACATAACAAGGATGGCCTCTATCTTTTTCATGCCTTAAAACAGAGCAAAAGGTGATCGAAGGTAATCCGAAAAATTAGTTTTAGATTTTTTTCAATGCATTATTGTATGAAAACAATTTTCCACGTCGGTTGAATTGAAATATTAAAGAGATTAACGTTAGGTTTGGCAACTGCAGGTAAAATGAAAATACAAATCCATAACCGAGGAGGTTGATAATTTGGCAAGTGATTCGTAAATGCAGACGAGTTTGTTATCAAAGCAGTCCAGGATGTTTTGCCAAACTGTGACTGCAACTTGTCTCCTAGCCAAGACACGACCCGCTTTCACGCTCCAATGTGTTTGCCGTTGTTTAAAACGTAAAATAAAGCTTTACCTGCCACTTTATAACAATGGTATAACCTATATATTGAAATGATAAGAAGCAAAGCATAACTTTTAATGGTTAGTCTTCTATAACATTACTACAGGGACACGAAAACACCCTATTCTTAAGCATGTTGTGTGTATCGCATTCTTGAGGTACTTTCTATCGAAGCCAGCGATTGTAGTCTAGGATTGCATTCAGGAACAGTATAATAGAACGGTAGATAGAATGGTAGATATAACAGAGAATGACATGTAGGCTGAATAAAACTCTTCCCTCGAGAGGGCAGTACAACCACTTCCAACTGGGGCTCTAGGGTGGTATATAGCCTATGTATTTAATTGTTGTATGCTACATGTTAGCTATATGAACATTATAAATAATATTTCATTACAAAAAATTAAGGTTATTTAAATGTTGTAAAAGATCCAAAATTGTCTTGTAAAATATAAAAAATACTTTAGAAAATTAAAATTAAAAATCCTGTGGGAAATAGATTTTGTTTATCATTTGAAAATATTTTGTCCTATCTAGTTTTGTTTTACAGCCTTTATCTATTTCTGACTTTGTATACATAACACTTTTTTTACTAGTTTATACTTGCCATGACTAACCTTCACGCCGTTGGCTCTAAATTCTTGCCTTTTGTCTTCCAGATTCTGCCCATTTATTTGAATTGTTGTTTTTCTGACGATTGCCAGCCCTCCTGGCTTTATCTTAACTTTGTCAACCTAAATTTGTCATCCTGACTTTAGTTTTTTACTTTCTATTTTTGACTTTTGCCTTCTAACCCTATCAGTCTATCTCTTTTTCCTGATTTTTTTCTGGCGTTGGGCGTTGTCTAGCTAATTTTGGTCTTCTACGTTTGTTTTCTTCGTTTTCTATTCATGGCTTTTATCTTCCTAAAACTCTGTTTACCTAACTAGCTTCTGTTCCCCGATTGTTGTCTTTCTGGCGTTTTATACATAGATTTGGCTTCCGACGTTTGTTTTCTTGGGTTTCTATTCTTAACTTTTGTCTGTCTGACGAGTCTTCCTAACTCTGTCTGCCTAACTAACCTCTTTTCCTGATGATTATCTTCCTAGCTTGATCTACCTAAATTTGGTCTTCTGATGTACGTTTTCTTGTTTTTTTAAACTTTTATCTTCCTGACGTGTCTTCCTAACTTATATATATTTTCCCAACTGTCTTCTTGAGATTTTTTAACTTCAAGAATAAAATATGCTAGTATATAAATTTTTCATTTATGTTGAGTAAAGGAGAAACATGATCGGCTTAGGAAGGAAACAATGGTAGATCGAAAAAAAATATTTGAAGTCCAATAGTCGATCCAAAGAGAGGTAAGTAGATGGAAAAAGTCATAGATTGAAGAAATAAATTCTTTTGAAACCCAAATAATATTACATTTTCCAAGGTGTAGCGTACTACATAACCAAAATGGCATGCATTATATACATTTAGTAGCTCGATAGTACCGAGGTAGGTTTAAAGACTTTAACTGGTTCAGTTTGCGTGGGGCCATAAATGAAAACCTATACGCCCATTATTATCAAACTCGTTCATAAACGCCCAATATCTGGCCAACAAATCTACTGTAAATGTGGTGTTCTATCGTCTGCAACACAAGTTGTGTGTGTAGCTGTTTCTTTGACGTCTAGGTGACTCAGTGATGACTCATGCTCTTTAAAATAAGCCATAATTGATAATATCAACTCTGACATGATAAATTAACTACACCTGATATAATTTTAGCTTTATTTAATAGTAATATACAAAGTTACTACACTTATGGTTTCCTAGTGTCTTCGTGCAACCAGGGAAGCATCCTCGTTCGTCTATGCTTAATCCAACTGTACACTAGAACTATAACTCAACCCTTCTCTTAAGGTCTGTTTCCTGTTACTATCTTGATCTTTTCTTTAAAGGGAATACAACAGTTACCCCGATAAAGAAGAGCAAGTATGACAGGTCGTGACTCCCTCCTCTTGAGCGTCTTTTTCAATTTTTTGTGCTATAAGACGAAGAGCATTCATAAGGCAATTATCGTCTGGTAGGGACGAGGGAAAGAATATGGAATTATAGGTAGCATAAACTAAGGGACACGGAACTACAATCGATTGAGAATCCTTCGGTCTTGCTTAACTGAGATAGTCCTTTTTTTAATGGAAGCAGAGAAGATGTATTCCTAATGAGATACAATCCTAATCCTACTAGGATGTTGAAGGATATGTGGTCTCAGGTACGGATAATGTATGAACAAGAAACTGTCCAGTCACTATGATTAAATGAGAAAATCACGTGGTGGAACGTATAATTAGTACACTTGCACACCATGTCATAGAAAATCAATTTAAAATGAAGGAAATACTGATATGATTGAAAATGGATTGATAATTCAAATTCATCGCTGCCAGGAAAGTGGTGTGGAACATAGAAAGTAAATTGGAGTATAAATACTTACTTTAAATGTTATGAATTCATAGAAGAGAAAAGTTTTTAAAAAAATAAATTTACTAACCGTTTACAACAACGTATTTATTTATAAATTTTAAAGTAATTACATTTAAGGCCCACCATCCTTTTTCTATATCCCTTACAGGTGAGAATTCTGTAAGCTATTCACAGCTGCATTGATCATAGAATAGATTTTTTTTTATATAGTGGAGTATACATATTCACATAATTATATTAGAAATATTAACTTAATAAACTCCCAAAATAGAGTAAATCTCTGGTAGGGATATAATAGAGTTATTAGGAATAAAATGAGGAAAAGACAAGGACAATGAATCTGCCCTTGTATTCAGATTTGATGATGAGTCGTAGACAGGCTCGTTTTCTTCTCCTATAGTATCACTTTAAGTCGAGATATCTTTGTCTTTGAGCAAAGAGGGCTTAATTACTTGGTTCTGATACTGTGATAAGGAAAGTTCTACAGTTCGCTTGGAAATAGTCTCTGCACCATAGTAGTACTGATGTCTTCTACTTAAACCTTTCTTAACGACGTAATAAGCCTCTTTAGAAACACTAGTTGTTTGAGCTAGTTGTTCTTTCAGCTAGTTTATATTACATTGTTCAGCTATATTTGTTTAAGTTAGTTGCTGTTGTTTAAGTTAATTGTTTGATCAAGTTGCATAAGTTATTTTAAACAATTAGTTTTTATTTAAGCTGATTGCTGTTGTTATCGTTATTTTAAGCTAAAACTGAGTTTGTTTAAGTTTGTTATTGTTTAGGCTAATACTTGCTTTTTAATTAGTTGTTTCAGCTAGTTTTGTTGCTTATTTTAAACAACAATTTGATTTGTTTAAGTTTGTCACTGTAGTATAGGTTAGTTGTTTAAGTTTGTCACTGTAGTATAGGTTAGTTGTTTAAGTTTGTCACTGTAGCATAGGTTAGTTGTTTAAGTTTATCACTGTAGCATAGGTTAGTTGTTTAAGTTTGTCACTGTAGTATAGGTTAGTTGTTTAAGTTTGTCACTGTAGTATAGGTTAGTTGTTTAAGTTTATCACTGTAGTATAGGTTAGTTGTTTAAATTTGTCACTGTAGCATAGCTTAGTTGTTTAAGTTTGTCACTGTAGTATAGGTTAGCTGTTTAAGTTTGTCACTGTAGTATAGGTTAGTTGTTTAAGTTTGTCACTGTAGTATAGGTTAGTTGTTTAAGTTTGTCACTGTAGTATAGATTAGTTGTTTAAGTTTGTCACTGTAGTATAGGTTAGTTGTTTAAGTTTGTCACTGTAGTATAGGTTAGTTGTTTAAGTTTGTCACTGTAGCATAGGTTAGTTGTTTAAGTTTGTCACTGTAGTATAGGTTAGTTGTTTAAGTTTGTCACTGTAGTATAGGTTAGTTGTTTAAGTTTGTCACTGTAGTATAGGTTAGTTGTTTAAGTTTGTCACTGTAGTATAGGTTAGTTGTTTAAGTTAAATTAAATTATTGCGACTTGAAATATATTGATATTGTGAACCTATTATCACGATTAACCTTGCTTAAGGTGGAAGATATTTTAATTTATACCATCGTTAAACATTTCTTGTAATTGGAAATATTTATAATAAAAACAAATACTATTTGATATATTTTCTTGATTGCAGATTGGAGAAAAGTCAGTGACGCTCATGATTGTTCTATATTTGATATGCCAAAGTCATTTTCCTGAAGTAAAACTTTAATCTACAGGTGACCTTGCGATGGAGGCCTTCTAATCTGATGTGAGGCTTATCGTAACAGATAGGTGCTATCAACTCGACATGTTTGTGATAAAAGTAGTTTTCTAAAGCAATCATGTGGTGAGTTATTTACACGAATAAATCTCCCGTCTCGTGTACAATCTTTTTACCTATTTCACTTATCTAAGTGCAATCAGCCTCTTTATCTTAATGTGAAGATCTCGCGAAAAAATTTGAACGTGTCGACCTGTTTGGTTCAGTCTGGGTCTCTGTCCACGCGATCCATGGTTCTCTCACGTTTCCAAATATCGAGCAAGATTCCACTATTACCAATCTCATTTATACTTCACCACAATCCATTAGGTGATAATAGCCTATGCTATTCAAGTTGAAACACCGAAAGATATGTTCACGGCGAAGATATCTTCACGATATCCTTTCTATGATGTGAACGGTTTTTAACGATAGACCAGAAATTATTTTATTATTTCATTTGAATTTGTTCACCGATGAACGCATATAACCCCTTAAGAAAATCTATCTTGTTAAAGCTGGGTGAAATGAGTAGAAAGCTTCTTATGGCCCTATCAGAGAAACCCCATGAACACACACATGAGACCAGAGAATCTTACAAATCTTACTTCCTTCTGTTTACCCGCAATTTTTCTCAACCTTAACCCCCCCCCCCAAAAAAACGTTCCACAAGCCCTTACTATGCCAATACAGTGACGCTTGGAAAACTAGATTACTCTCCACCAGTGATAGGCTTACACCGTTTAGAGCATTGGTTCCCAAACTGGGGGGGGGGGGGCGTGAAAGCAAATCATGGGGGGGTGAGCCCAGTTGGAAAGAAATAAGATAAATTGAATATATTTAATATTATAGGAACAAACTTGGTGTTACTAATGAATTGGGTTGTGCCCTTACTAAAATACGGCTTCAAATGGGCATCTCAAGCATCTCATAACCAGATTTTCTCTTATCAGTTAAAATTTACCTAGCAAATTAAATATGTCATGTTTCTTGTGAAAGTATGTAAAATAATAAATTGGTTCTAATATTAGATTTTTTTCATATTCTCATACCATTTATTTATAGTGTAAAGTTAAGGGGGGTGGGAGGAGTTCATCTCAAGGGGAGGGGCGTGGACTCAGAAAGTTTGGGAACCCTTGGTTTAGAGCTTACTCGAGCTACGTATAAAACCGAATAAGTTCGCTTGCTAATCATTACCGAAATCCACACATTTCAAAGATAATACAACGGGTAGTCGTCTCTGGAACAAAGATATAATGGTACAAAATCACAATCCCTAACCACGATTCTCTCCCAACTCGAAGGTCTTAGGAGGATGCTAATAGTACCTAAAGTGGTGTAACAAATAGGCACTACTCTTTACTGCTGTTTATATCTTATTCCAGGTATTGGAATAGAAAGAAGAAATTACAGGTTGGATTAAATAAGGCCCTTCGAGCTTCCTCAGTGCTTGCAGAGAATTAGAATCATGTCTAATGGAGTACATCAGGTCCGTATGGCCTTATCGCCACACGTAATAGTTATATATTGGAATAGGAAGAAGAAAATAAAGTATGTTTAAAAAATTCGCTTCAAGCTTCCTTAATACTGAGAGTGGATATGAATGATAACGAGCATTTTCTGAAGTAGATCTTTCTTTCGGGGAATTGTATGAAGGTATTAATTCTCTTCTCGCCTAGTTACATCTACTTTTTCCTTACATGTGGTGGAACGGGTAGGCACCATTTATGACCCCGATAAACAGTATGTTTACTTTATGCAAGCGATCCTGCACACGCGCCATAACATCTCTCCTATATCCTGGACCAGGCACTTTTTGTCTCTACCTTAATCCTACCAATATTTACAATCCTTCTTTTCTTTGGGGCAATAGTCCTACCTTCTGATCGATTTAAAAATGCAAACACATAATGCCTAAAATTGACTACTTTCATATCTGAGGTGAAGGTTTTTCTTTTCACATTAAAATACAAAAAACCGAGGATATTGCCGATGGAAATACAAGTTGTTATAAAACAATTTGTATTAATTTATTGAAACGCTTATTTTCTGTTTACAAAATTATGTTCAGAAAATCTGTGAAACTAATTTCTCTCAAAACAATGTGTCCGTACGACTGTAAATTATCGGTCACAGTTTAACTGTAGATTGACGATTCTAAAAAATGCATCTACAAATTTTGACAAGGTCAAGGCATAACCGACATGGGTGGGTTTGAAGCTGATACAATATGATTAATCGGGTATTTAATCAAATCGTGTCTTGTTTAGCCAATGAAAGCGTCCCCGTCAAGGTTGAGTTGATCTGATAAAGTGTGCATAACAGCTGTACCACGTGCAGATGCAGCCTTGCTTATTGATTACACTATTTTAAACCAGATGAATATACTGTATATATATATATATATATATATATATATATATATATATATATATATATATATATATATATATATATATATATTACGAGTATAAAACAAGCGTACAATAAAATATGAACCTCCGAATCAGCGAAAATTTGAATTTAATTGCATAGCTCACTGTTGCTTTGAAATATGGTGGTTTAATTTTACATACGATAACGTTTTTGGAAAACCGCTCGTCAGTAACAGTGTTATTATTGACTAAATATGTTTTCAACAGAAACCAATTACATCTATACTTAAGTACATGATTCGTCAAATACCGTGATATCTTCAGATTGTTTACAAATATTTATAACATGTCACAGTTTTTAAACTCAACATTCTGAAAATAAAGAAAACCCCATTAGTGATCCAGCTGTTTGTCAGAATTTTAATTTCAATGTAATTTTAAATTAAACTATTTAAATATAACTCACCTCAGAACATGTTTAGTTTTTTACACTGATATTCAAATCGAAACTTTCGTTATACTAATAGGCATAAGAGCAGAAACCCTCAAGCGCAAGGGCTCGCTACTTTCTTTAGAGATCAGATGAAAGTGTGAAGTTAAAACAGGATCTTTAAATATAGCATATTTCATGCAAGAGCCATCAAGATTATATGACACAAAATGGATTTTTATTTATATATAACTGTATACTATTTTTACGATACGAAAAAAATAAACGCAATTGTTGACTGCAAAACTCCATTCAGAAAAAAAGCCTGTAAAATCTACTGAGATGGCGCTATAGCATAATGTACACTATAGTATACAATTGTACCGTCCTAATCAATACACCAACATAAAGTTAGAGAAGCCAATTTCAGAACTGTAAATAATGATTGTTTAATTGTTTGTTAAATAATAAAAATACGTTTTCCTACAAGTTTTAACTAAAGGAGAATGAGTAGCTTTTTTCTTAAAATTTGCATCCTGTCCGGCCTTCAAAAATATTTAGATTCTTTCTGATAATACTCGGATATAATAACTTCTTTTCGAACAGCTGCACTAAAAGAAAGGGAAAATAAAAAGGATTTGTAACCCAAATGGGCGAAGAAAGGTTAGATCCAGCGAGGGCATCTTGGACTCAACATCCAAAACATGTGAAGTGTTGGTGAATTTGGAAAGCGCCCGCTTCGAACAAATTTCTCGGCATTTTAAAAATATTATAATTATACTCAAGAAATGCTCAGGAAAAGGTCAAATATATTTCCCCAAGCAATATGAGGCTCCGATTGAATAGAGCGTGACTTCTATCTTACCCGACGCCCTGTACATAGGGCGTCACAATGCTTGTAAATAGCAGACAGTTCTGGAATCCAGATTTAGATGGCCTCGAGAAGGAACGAGATCTAGACGAAATGTATTAGCATCGGGCAGTTTATTTTTAGTGAAAAAATCAGAAGAGTTTACGGGGTTTTCATCTGTCCCAAAAGCGTTTCCAAAATAAATTGCTTTAAAAAGTGAAAATTCATTTTTAAATATTGTTTAGTAAATGATGAAATCTACACTTTTTGTGTCGTAATGAGGTGTTTATTCCGTTTCCAATCGGAATAGTTAACAAATATTTACATCATCATTTTTACACTATTACTTGATGTACAGAGTAACTTGTAGTAACTACAGTACTGAATATCCACTACAAGAAAATGATTTAATATTTATAAATCTAGTATAAATAATAAATTAATTTCTTGTTGTGGATATTGAGTTGCCGTTGTGTTTAATTCAGGAATATTTGTTTAGAACAAACAAGAAACCTATACAATAAATAATTCTTTATAAAAAAAGACCGCTTTGTTACACTACATTACAATAAAGCGACATATCGGTTAAGATGGTTTTCTTTTTAATAGTAAAGTTTATAAAAATGAGATAATCAATTACTTCGTGAAGTGAAAAGCTTCTATCTTGCTGTAAGTTGTAATGCAATGACGCACGGTAAAATAAGGCCAATTAACTTTACAACCGGTTAGCTTGCTTTAGGAAACTTGACTGTTTGACTAAAAATACCATAACTGGATATCTTATAGCTATATTTATAATTTATTTTGTTATAAATAACTAATTTTATATTTGTAAATTATTATGTATTTTATAAATTAAAATATTATTTAACAATTTTATAAGACAGAGTGTTCAATAAAGAAACTTATAAAGTTTTGTGTGTATTGCAAATCTAGAGCATTTACCATCACGTGTTCTTTAGCACTGTTTACGTCCCCGTGTAACATTATTTGCAATAATTCTGACGTTTAGAGCAATTAAATACGCCTTCCTTTACGTCTAGACCTATAGAATCTGACTGCTCTTGTATTGAGATTAGGAGCATATTAGGAATGTTACCACATAGTTGAATATGGGAGGGATATTAAAAATATACACAGAAGTAGAATTAGATAGAGAATCTAGAGTGGTAGACGTTGGGAAGAAACGAGCCCCTGTTTGCTGCTTCTCGTTGTTCTACCATAGAGGAGTCTGGCGCCAAACTCTCGTGATGAGACAGGGAGCAAAACAATAGGTGGAATGTGGGGGAGCTTTTTAAAATGTACATAGGAGTAGGAACTGATAAAGAGTCTGAAGTGGTAGAGTTCGGGGAGATACAAGCCCTTGTTTGCTGGTTCTCGTTCTTTCTATTATAGAGGAGTGTGGCTATAAACTCCCGTGATGAGATAGGGAGGAAAACAATAGGTGGAGTGTGGGAGAGTTTTTTAAATATAGATGGTAGTAGGAACCGATAGAGAATCTGGATTGATGGACGATGGGGATAAATGAGCCCCCGTTTTCTGCTTCTCGTCCTTTCTATCATAGAGGAGTGTGGCTCCAAACTCCCGTGATGACATAGGGAGAAAAAATATATGTGGAATGTGGGAGAGTTTTTGAAAATATCCTATGCATAGAAGTAGGAACCGATAGATAATCTGGAGTGGTAGAGTTCGGGAGAAACAAACCCCTGTTTGCTGCTTCTCGTCCTTTGGAGTCTAGCTCCAAACTCCCGTGAAGAGATAGGGAGCAAAGCATTGATGGGAGGCTTGTTGAAAATATCCATGGAGTAGGAATAGATAGAGAATCTGGAGTGGTAGACGACAAGTAGAAACAACCCCCCGTTTGCTGTTTCTCTTCATTTCTATCCCTCTATAGAGGAGTTTGGTGACAAACTTCCGTGATGAGAAAGGGATCAAATCAATATTTGGAATGTGGAGAGTTGTTGGAATTATATATGGTAGTAGGAACCGATAGAGAATCTGGATTGGCGAACGACGGGGAGAAACAAGCCTCCGTTTGCTGCTTCTCGTCCTCTCCAGTGAAAAAGTATGGAGTAAAACAATGGGTGTTATGTGGATGTTTGATTCTATTCAAAGGTTTGTATTTTTCTCTTTCTGAGAATTCTTTAATTCTCTCAGTTGAAGCCAAACTTGAACGATTTTTTTTAGTTTTACTTAAAACATATTTCCCTGTTTTCTGTTGAAGAAATAACCCTGCTAATACTCGGTAATAGTTGTGTTATAGAAGTAGTTTTTTTATATGTAGATATGATCAGCCTGCTTCGCTAATATTTCCAATGAATACGGAAAAGAATGGTTGATTTGTACTATATGATTAAAGTATGGAGAAAACTCATTATTTTCGGAAGGTATATAAGAATCATGGATTCAAGTGTGCAGGGCTCATACCTAGTTGACTTACTCTCTATCGGGTTCATAGAGAAGTGTCTAAGCGTTACACTGTCGTGAAGAAAGAATAATCAGTTGAATATATATTAGACTAAGGAGAGAAAAGAACCATACTATCTTCTTGGATGTAAGATACAATTATGGCTCCTTAGACAGAGTTAAACCACGTTGAAAAGGAAAACAAGGAGAGAGGAAAGGATATTACGATCTTTTGGTACTTGGAGTAACGAAGAAACCTTACGAGAAGTCGAACTCCTCTCAGCCGGGGTCTAAGAGAAGTGTTTACACTCTTCCTGTAGTTCACAGTAGGGGGTATCTCATATAAATCAAAGAATTGATTGAATAATGTATAGAACGATAATTATATTAATTATAGAGGTAATCATGACGTCAGAAACTGGTTACACGTGTAAATGATAATCCATTTAAAGTTAATAAAGAACAACTGCATTTGATTTTACATTTGTATTTCAGCCAGAAATTCCTTCTCGATTTTCATTTTGAAGGAACTGTTAGGTAATATAACTCCAAAGTAAAATTTTTAAAACTAATTGTTACTTAACGATTTTCTTAATCTTAAAGATCGAAAAAAGTTAAGAAAGTTAATTAAATTTATTTTAAATTTGTAAGTTTTCAATAGATACTAAATTAGAATAAGTATAGGATATGTACAATTTTATTATTTCAAATATATAATAAAAATTTCGAATAAATAACAAGATTTTAGAGGAATAGTTTAACATTTTTATTGTTACAAAGAAATGTTGATTCTGCGAAACCTCATTGAAAGTTTGTTAAAGACTGCATCCTCAATTAGAGAACAATTTTCTCATGAATGTAAGCCGCAACTAATATATTTAGACGCAGTCGTGAGTTTGATTTCTCAAATATATGCCCAACACTATTTGAAAAACTAGGTTACGCACATTGTAGCATCTCACGGTACACACACACACACACACACACACACACACACACACACACACACACACACACACACACATATATATATATATATCAACAGCTCTCGAGTCTCAACTCGTCAAGTCTTTATAAGAAAACCGTTTTAAAGTTAACAGATTTGAAATATTTTTTAGCCCATAAAAGAATGAAAAGAAAGCTTAATGATGCATTTTGACGAGAGAAATTAAACCCCAAACGTCCCTCGGCTGCTCCCTGTTTTAAAGATTATTTATAAACAAACACTAATCTTATCACATTTAATACAATTGTCAAAGTCTCTAATCTTACTAACCAAGGAATGTTACATTTCAATCTATTGTAAACGTCTTAGGAGCGACGATGTCAGCTTGCACGTAAACTGTTTATATTCAAGGCCGCCACGTTACGTCACGTCACAAGACAGTCGTCTGCTAAGCGACCATTTACATTGCGGACAGATATTAATGATGTCATTTGGGTATAAATGGCCACAAAGATATTTCACTTTTTTTAATGACAGAGAAATATGTTAACAACTCATCACGTAACACTGACATTCTACTTAAATTCCGATCTCTCTTCATGAACTTTTTAAAGTCAAATCTTGATGATCGCATACATTCGTTGTTTCTTGTTCACGTTTCACTGTAACTCAACTTCCTCGATACTGATTTCAGTTTGGTCGGCTTTCCCAAACATCAACGCCTGTCCTTAACTTTCCTTCACCAGCTTTTATTGGAATTTCCTTAACAATTTCTTAACCTCACCTCGATAAGTTCCAGTACTTTATTATGATTATTATTATTATTATTACTAAAACTCGGAGGGACCTTATCAGTGTGGAGCACTTAGCTGCGGCCTTTTTACTCTCTTCCCATCCCTACCAAAGGACTAGCTTAATGGATACCTACCTCTTTGCAGAAATCAAGTGCCCACCTGATGCTAAATCTTCTGATATCCTCTGGTGTACATACCTGCCAGCCAAACCACTTTCTCCTTGCAGCTCCCAAAGCAGGGCACACACAGGGTACGTGGATTGGGCTTTCCTCTTGGTTCTCGTCGCCTCTCTTGCACACAGGAGACCTGGATTTTCCGATTTTGTATTGGAGCCCCCTCAGATTCCCATGGCCTGTGACCAGCTCTACAGTAACTCTGAGTTGAGGTCTACTTAAGGAGAGTAGTTCCTTGCCCCACAAGTCTCCCGAGTAACCCCACAGTACCTTGGATTTGTTACACCCAAGGTTGCATTCCATTCTTGCCTGCACAACCTGTCTATATGTGCCGTGATCTCTTGTGCCCCTCCTGAGGCGGCATGCCCACAGCCATCAGCAACGGCCCTTGAGTTATACACCCTTGTTTTGCTAAGACGTCAGCTTTCTCATTCACTATCCAGCCAGAATCCAGCCTGTCCTGGAATCCAGGTTAGGTTGAGCGAAATATACCTACTCAGCTCTGCTAGAGAAGCTATAGTCTCAGCCACCAGCCTAGAGCTGGTACTAGCCTTACCTAAAGCCTTCAGAGCTGTCTGACTGTCCGAGCAAATCCAGATGGTCTTGACCCTCTTGCCAGACCCTATTATTTCCTCAGCACATAGTTTGATCGCGAGCACCTCCCCCTGGAAAACAGAGTTGTAATCTTCCAGGTGATGACAAGATCTGTCTTGGTGTCTCGGTCCACTAAATCCTGCTCCCACTCCTTCCTTCATCTTGGACCCATCCGTGAACCAGATTTCACCGTGTTTGGGTCTACACTCCGCCCATGCCTCTCTTGCAGGAATATGGATTTTGTAATTTCCTTTTCCCCTTTTATAAGACAGTATCTTATCCTGAGGTTCTATCCAGAGCTCCTTCAGTGAATCCCCAAAATGGGATTCCACGTCAGATGAACTGGATTTATTCTGTCATTGTGGGGCCGAGGTCGGTCTTTGCCTCAGTCGCCTGGTAGGACAGTGCACAGAAAGAAACAAGTAAAAGAGTGCTGGGCCGCGTGCAGGGGCTCTTCCTTAAAGGCATAACAGCTGCAAGGAGAAGCACACCATGTGCTGCCATGAGGTTTATGTTGGGTTTTCCATCCTTGAGTCTTCAAATTAGGATGGAGGCAATGAAAACTGCATACCGGCTAAGTTGTACCGGGCAGTGGAAGACAAGTAGCAAACGTCCAGTACCTTAACTTCCGGATAATTTTTCAGTTTTTCTGTCCATTTAACATTGTTTTCCACGATTTGGTGCCTTGGAAACATATATTTCTGTAGCCATGATAAAAATTAGGTATGACTACGTCTTTCTTTGTAGTTAAGGAAACCACCAGTGTGGCTATCCTAAGGAGAGGATTGTGATGACTATGTCCCTGTTTGTAGTTAAGGAAATCGCTAGTGTGGCTATCCTAAGGAGAGGATTGTGATGGCTACGTCTTTCTTTGTAGTTAAGGAAATCACCAGTGTGGCTATCCTAAGGAGAGGATTGTGATGACTACGTCTTTCTTTGTAGTTAAGGAAATCACCAGTGTGGCTATCTTAAGGAGAGGATTGTGATGACTACGACTTTTTTTGTAGTTAAGGGAATCACCAGTGTGGCTATCCTAAGGAGAGGATTGTGATGACTACGTCTTTCTTTGTAGTTAAGGAAATCACCAGTGTGGCTATCCTAAGGAGAGGATTGTGATGACTACGTCTTTCTTTGTAGTTAAGGAAATCACCAGTGTGGCTATCCTAAGGAGAGGATTGTGATGACTACGTCTTTGTTTGTAGTCAAGGAAATCACCAGTGTGGCTATCCTAAGGAGAGGATTGTGATGACTACGTTTTTGTTTGTAATTAAGGAAATCGCCAGTGTGGCTATCCTAAGGAAAAAATTGTGAACACGACGACTTTGTTTGTAGTCAAGGAAATCACCAGTGTGGCTATCCTAAGGAGAGGATTGTGATGACTACGTCTTTGTTTGTAATTAAGGAAATCGCTAGTGTGACTATCCTAAGGAGAGGATTGGGATGAGTACGTCCCTGTTTGTAGTTAAGGAAATCGCCAGTGTAGCTATCCTAAGGAGAGGATTGTGATGACTACGTCTTTTTTTGTAGTTAAGAAAATCGCCAGTGTAACTATCCTAAGGAAAGGATTGTGAATGTAGCTAGGATAAAAATGTGGATATAAAACCCCCTGGCAAGATGTGAAGAGATATCATGACGTGTTGGTAGGTCATATAGCATTAGGAAGGATTAAGGTAAGGTCATAATGATCCTCTTTTTAGGGGGTAATTATGACATCACGTGAGTAAGGTTGATGAAGGAGACCTGCTCTCAATCGAGGGGAATAGAGGATTCCATCCACTACCCAAGAGAGCTATAGCTCTCCTATAAATCTACGTAAAATTTATAAATCTCCACTATTACGATGAATTTAATGATCCATCGTTGGTCCAATCATAATCTTTCCTTTTCGCTCTTTCTATACAAGGATGTTTGAATAAACCAAGATTACTTCTACAGAGCGCTCTTTCTAACACCTCGAAAAACCTGATTAAGGAAATTTTTTCAGCGGTTCCGCCATGTATACATGACATTACATTTTCAACTAATTGCCAGATCAAGGACCCCTAATCTGACCTACTACTTACAATCTTTTTCTTAAAAAGAAAGGATTTCAGTGATGCTGATATTCAGTCATCAAAGGCTATGAAGACTTTGTCAAGTATTTCCACTATTGTTCCAATTCGCCCGTAGTGAAAAGAATTTACTTTGTTTTACAAAAAGCAGTAAAATTAGTGTTAATAAATCAATGTGTTCAAATAAAAGAATTAAAATAATAAATCGAAATTGTATCGTAAATTTTAGATTTAAAGGGTGCCATTACAGGTCATTAAGCCCCAACAAGTGCAACTAGTCTAGTATTTAAATACATTAGAGCCACTCTCATTCGTCACTTTTTAATTCGTCACCTTCTGCAATTCGTCACCATATTCGTCACTATAACAAATATCGTCTGTACTGTTACGTATTATAGGCGCCATTAAAAATGAATTATTTAGTACAAAAGAAAAGGACAGACGTTTTTTAAAACTAAAACGTAACTATATTTAGTATACCGTATTTTTTTTCTTTCTAGTGTTATTGTTCTTACAAGGTACTGCAATTTGTTCTTTTACGTTTTATGAAAATAGAGTAACATACTGTATTTGTAATTACTAGTTATACAATTGAAATTGGTGTTTTAAAGTATTGAGTAATATTGTTTTTGAGTTTTTAGGCCGACGTAAATAATGTTAGTACAACATTAATTAGTATTTACGTATTTATGTGGCATGTTTATCCACAATTATGTGTTAATTTCACGACTTCAGTAATTCGTTTTTTTCTCGAATTCGTCACCCCTCGGTCCCGAACGTGAAGAATTAGAGCGGCTCTACTGTACTGCATCTGCGAGGCGTATACAAAATGTGCATTTCATTTTTCTTCGTGGTCTTCGGTCTCGTATGTTTAGTAATATTAACAACGTTACTAGTGAGACATAATTCATGTACTCCTAAAGTATAATAGGTGTCGAGGATATGATACAGTTCTTGGTCACCTTACTATGGTTCCAGTTTTGTGCATGTATAATTCAAGTGACCACGTAAGCTATGTTACTTTCACTTATCCGAGTTCTTTCTAAAAGAAGATGTAAAAGGTTTACTCATACTTAGAGCTGCTATAGTTAGTAGACGCCCTAATCTAATTTTCTCTCTTACCTTTCTCCCCTCTGTAACTAGAGGTAACAATCGTACTTATCCTTAACACAACAAACATATATCTTTAATTTCTGTACAAATCAGGTTCGATAAAGCAGATCCACTTTGTCTACGCGAGAGATGATTGCATTTACATTATTTGGGGATATTCATCTTCTTAGTACAATATATGCCACCTATCCTCTAACACCCTATACATATATGGGTGCTTAGCAGATTGGCACTTATCTGACCTCTTTTCGGCGAGAATTGGTAACCGTTTCAACCATTTCGTCGGTGCAGAGGAACTACTAATTGAGGAAGGAGCTTGTTCGCGAAAAGGGCGTGTTGACTTTGTAGCCTGATAGATTTATAGAAAGGGGTCACCAGTTAGTTACTCTGAGGGTTTTGTCCCTGTAATACAGTACAAAGTATCTGTAAAGTAGCCTGTAGTTACGTCAAGACAGCAGGAGGGGGGATAAACTTTGAACTCTCGTCGAAACGTATAAAGTTTTTACTCATTTCTTATACATTCATTTCCTCCCTTTAGTCTAGGATGAACATGAAAGAAATACAGGGACCTGGAGAAAGGGTGTTTCTCATATTCCTTGTAAAGTTTTCCATGGTTCTGTCCTCATCTCTCATATCGGGTAGATTTGAGTCCCAGCATAAGGCGGACAGAGCTCCGAAGGAAAGGTGTTTCTCATATTCCTTGTAAAGTTTTCCATGGTTCTGCCCTCATCTCTCATATCAGGTAGATTTCAGTCCCAGCACAAAGTAGTCAGAGTCCCGAAGGAAGGGTGTTTCTCATATTCCTTGTAAAGTTTTCCGTGGTTCTGTCCTCATCTCTCATATCAGGTAGATTTGAGTCCCAGCATAAAGCGGACAGCCCTACATTACACGTAAAAATTCATTTACTACAGCCTTAAAGTATTCTTCAAAACTATAACGAAATTACCTTACATGAACATTTCCGTTTTAAATAATTTATCTTTCCTTTAAGACAGAAAGTTTTTTTTTAAAAGTGGGTCTAGGTTACGTAATTAAAAGCGTGGCTAATATTTTCGTAGCGACAATTGGTTCTTTTTCGGGCAATGTGCAACATTGAAATTCTTGTAAGTGGCTCTTAGCCACTGCAGTCACATGTATTTAGCCTACGTGTTTACAGAACACTGACGCACAGCAAGACTTGCATATCTTCTATTTGTGGATTCTATGGATCGACCCACTTTCTATTCACTCAGGATAAAATTACCCGCTCTTGAACCCATTTACTGCGATTTGCTCTGCGCCCTAAAATAGAGCCGTTTTGCTGTTGTTTTACGTACAACAGTATTATAACACCAAGATAATTTTAATGGAGGAGTTTTCACTAAGAGTCATAAAATATATCAGTACAGATTCAAATATTAGGTTCTTATTGTAACTATTATAGGAAATTATCTCTCTTTATTCAAAAGTTTTGTAGGCCTATATGATGATTTTTTAAATTATTGTACTGCGTATATTTCACATGGTTATGTCTGCTTTATATTACCAGTGTCATCAGAAAACATTTATTACTTTAAATTATTTAAACAAATAACTGAGAGACAACAATGTAATTTTTATATTGCGTTGTCAAATGTTCCAGAATTTTTTAGAGGGGGTATTTTCATGTTTGTATTTTATCTGTGTGTATTCTTTAATAAGTTTATCTTGAATTGTAACTTCTAATTCTTCATATATTTTCATTTTTATCCCTTTATCTATGTTTTTTCTAATTATCTTTATAAAATTTATATTTCGAAATTATTTCCTTGAAAAATGAACCATATAAGTACATTTTATTTATAAGTATCAGGGTCTGTGATAAATGCTTCAATATTCTCTTTATATATTTCTTTTTGTATTGTTCGATATATAAAATGTATTGCAATACTTATATTTTATTTTATAAACTACATTTTTATGCTTATTATTTAATTATTAAGTGTTAGATTTATGATTTTATTGTTGGATATGTGTATATTTTTGAGCAATTGTTAAACGTTTCACTCGTCCTGTATAAATTGGATGATAAAATCAAATTAAAAAATAATATAAATGATAAACACGAAATATGGACAACACTTAATTATTATACTTGAAATCAAACTTACCGTAAATTTTTTATAAAATGCAAATTTAAAATGGCATAGGCTACGACTATATATCTAATAATAAAGTCGTAAATATAATAAGGATGATGCTTGAAAAATATGGAGTTTTTAAAATAAACTAAAGATTGCAATAAATTTTATAATGGTTTTCAATAACGTGGTAACCAAGTTAACTAGTCATTAACATTTCAAACGAACCGAACTCCCAGGAAACACTTATAGAGAAAAATTGAAAAAAAATGTTTAGAAATTATCTCAATCATACAAATGCTAAGATTAGTTCCTATAACAATATTCTCATTTGACGTATTTGTAATATAGGAAACAATAACCAGACAATGTCTATTTGTTTAAGATATGAGTATTGTTTAAAGGACCTTTCGACGTCTCACGATTGAGCGACTTGCCAGGCTAAGGCCGTTTCCGATAGAAAGCAAACTGTGTCGATATCAGGCCGACAACGCACACTCGCCTGTGCCTATATTTATTTAGTTTGCGTGGTCGGTGTGACGTCACGAGACCGTTGCCTATTTTGGACGCGCATAAGACGCTCGCCCACACACTACGGCGTCCTTCGCCCACGCTCGCAACAGCTCCGTCTTCTTGCAGTCGTCGATTTGGTCAAATACATTGTACGATTACTGTGTAGCAAAGTAAAGAAGTATTTCTTTCTAAGGTCAAGCAACACAAGAAATATTTCTATTATAGGCAAAAACGAAAACGCCAATGCACCTTAGCCTACTGCCCGGTATGAGGTTTATAGGGAATTCTTTTGTTAAGTTGGCAAAGAAGTCACGGATGATTTAGCTTTTTTTATAAAAATGTTTAACACTTACTGTAGAAACGTAAATGAAAATAGGACCATAATGATAAGGCACTACCCGACAGAAGTGAAAACTTAAATGAAAAATCTAGTTCGTACTAAAAAAATAATTTAAGGAATTCAATTGAACTAATTTCTAAAAACGTATCGAAGAAAAAATATATCTATCAATAATTTAATATACCTATGTATAGTTACATTTCGCCTAAAAATGTATTATTCATTATCATTACATTAAGCCTATGCAGTAAAATTTATTGAAATGAAATTTAGAGTATTTAAATTCCTTCTATTAGCTTACATTCTGCTGATATATATCTTTTACAAATTTTCAGTCGTTAATAAAATACGTTTTTATTCGTCCAATCAAGTTCAAATACATTTTTCTTTAACCTATAGTGAATAACAATTGATGTTAATGCAGTTTTTTCAAATATTTTTTCAATAATTAAACTTTGGCAATGCGTCAACCTTTAGATAGCTAGTATTTTAGTTCTCAAAGATGTATATGATTTTTTCTTTTACCGCCTTCTGGTTGTCGACGAAACCTACATTGCACAACCTTAAATTGTTGGGATGGTTAACACACGATATCATAAATAATGCTCTAGGATTAAAAATGAATGAAAATAATAAAATCAACATACAAACTGCATTAACGGTATCGAACCTTGTTTCACCAACGGACAATGCGATAGGAAAACGAAAAGAAACTACAACACAATAAAGCGACGAAAAAAAAAGAAATAGTAAAAATAGTAACAAACAAAAATAACAGTACATCATACATAGAAAGGAAAATGGAAAATTGCAAGGAAATGCTCTTTCTATTTTGCCACTTATACATATTTATATTAATTGTAATTGTATAATTATATTTATATAATTATTTTATAATTATTATAAAAAAAATAATAAAATAAAATTTTTCTTTGGGGATTTAAGTTAGAATTGACTTTAATTTTTTTTTTATATATATTTCTTGTTATTAAATGATAATGAATATTGAATTATTATTCAACATTTACTTAATAATATACAATGCAGAAAATAACAGCCTACAAGTAAAAAAACATCTGTTTTATGAAATCAAGCGTTTCCTCTTAATTTAATGAATAGGTAAATTTACCTAAATCTATTCGAAATCTATCAGTAGCATTTTACCTATAACTGTCATTGTAAATTCATGGTAGCAAGATTTATTAAAATATAAATAATATTTTTATAAAATGTTAATTAATATTGAATTATAACGCGTCAATTTAATAATTTACAATACAAAATGTAACCTACAAGTTACTTGTAATGCTAACTGTGGTATGAAATGATATTTGAACGCTTAAATTAGTGTGTATACCTAAATAGTTCTGGTATATACCTAAATCTAATGGAAAAATTTATCATTTATAACCATCATATTGAATTCATTGCTGTTAGATTTATTTTAATATAAATTAATATTATCAACCTAACCGATAGTCAATATTGAACAACAGCCCTATGACTTTAACTGAATAGTCTACAATACAGAAAATAACATAACCTACGAGTAATGACAACAGCTGATAAAATATGAAATCATATGTTGCCAATTAATTTAACGCGTATCTCTATAATTAGCTTATATATCAAGCAAAATGTAATCACACGAATCTAAACTTTTTTCTCCATCCCAAAATGTTTAACTCGCTAAAGATATTTTTAATTCAACAATGTATAAACACTGAAAAGTATCGTGATGGAGTTAAAAGGCCAACGCAGTGAAGCAGTTCAATTAATCTTTAAAGCTTATCAATATAATTAACCAAAAACTATTAACTACATTAACTATCGGTACAGACCAAAGCTAAAATATGTGTTACATGAAAAGAAAGACATGCGTCTACATCGAATGAAGTTTTATTTGTTTTAAATATTTCTCACAGAAGTCTATTAAACAACACATAGTTCTTAGTTGAAATGGGTCTATTGCATAAAGACTTTAAACCCGTTTATAACATATTTTGGTGAAACTATAAATTAAATCGAATACCGACGAAAACTTAAGAAAGATAAATAAAAAGGCCTGATTTTTTTAGGTATTTATTATTTTCTTCCTAAGAACAAATACTTCACTGAAAGCTTATCTTTTTCCAAATTTGCTCCTTTTGCTTTCCATTTTGTCTCACGTAATGATCTATCCTAATGTCCAATATCATCCGAAATCGTGACTTACCCAATACAGTTTCTTCCGTGACCGTCCAACTACTTTCTTTTGTATTTTTTCAGTGTCAGTATTTTCGTTTTTACTCACTATTTCAACGTCAAAGTCATTTCCTCCATCCTCTCAGTATTTCACTGCACTCATAAAAACTGCTTGCAGTTGATTTCCTTCTCTACTTTAACCAGCACTAAAATTCTACACAAAACCTTTCATTAATCTGTTCTTTAGTTGATTTACTTTATTTTTGTTAATTATAGTTATTAAAAAAATAAATGTATGATGGTAGTTTTACCTCTCTTATTACCACAACCATTTTCCATCTGTTGATTAGTCGACTAGCTGTGAATATATGTGATAGATATGGTTGGTGTATTGAATTTAGTGGTTCGAATGTACTATTGTTTGTGAGACTTGTATTGTTGTGTGATTTGACTGTACTTCACAGCACTTTACCTGTATTCTCAGCAGGTACAGCTCTCCTACTTAGTTTATTGGCATTACTTATACTGGAATTCATATTGCAGTTACAATGTGAATAAAATTTTCACTATTGAGAATGAATGGTGAACAAGCCTAAAGGAAACTGTTTGAGTAATCCACCCACTCCAATCTATGAAGTACTGGCCTAAGTACTTTCCGACCGAGAAAATATTGCAACCGAAGAAAATAATACCAGCATCATAGCTGTTCAAAGCATAGTAGTTTAAATTCCGTACCCAATGTTTTCTATGCCCGGTAATAGTTCAAATATTCTCAGCACGCAATGTTTACTCGGAGCTGTACCAGTGCTGCTAATTTTTCCCTCTTCAGCTGCAATGTTTACTCGGTTTAGTATTACTTTACATATTTACTCGGTCTGCAAAGTTTACTCGGTCCGGCAATAGTTCAAATATTTTACGCACAATGTTTACTCGGTGCTGTACTAGTGCTGCTAATTTTTCCCTCTTCAGCTGCAATGTTTACTCGGTCCGGTAGTAGTGCTGCCAGTATTCTCCTTTTCGTTCGCAATGTTTATTCGGTCCAGTTCTAGTGTTGTTAGTATTGATCTCTTCGTTCACTATGTTCACTCGGTCTGGTAGTAGTTCACTTATTTTCCTCAAGAAATGTTTCTTCAGTCTAGTAGACTTCCGGCGCTGTAAATTTAAGAAAATCGTCGGTTCTTCGTATCATTTTTCTTGTAATTGGGAGTAGAATATGTATTTATTAAAATTTTTAAATCAAATAAATTTTGAAAGACAAATTTTCAAATTACAGGTTAAAAAAGGTCTCATGCAGCGGAATCTAAGGATGGTCGATATTTTCTATCACGGTGACACTGATATTAGTTTGTCTCTGGTGGTACCAGTGACAAAATATAAAAAATCCCAGTTCCATGGACAATGGATCGATCGGAAGTAGCCTCAGTTGGGATTGGACCAAAAGTCGCAGTCACTGGATGAAACTGCTTTCATTGATTGATTTATCGCTGTCACCAGCTCCGCTCTCACCGCTAGGTTCACGGAGGCGGTTATCGTGCAGTGTCGTTGACTGAAGGGGAGAGGGGGGTGTCTCTTTTCTGATTTGGTAAAATGTCGCTGTCGCGACTGAAAAGTTACTGATATTTTACGACGGCTGTGATTGGTTGATTTGTCCCTGTCACTGGTTCTACTCATTTACGATGTTCGATTTGTGCCAGTTTTCAAGATATTTATATTATATTGTTTTTTAGTAAAACGTACGAGCAATTAGATTAATGTGTTTTCTTTATACATCAAGTACCTTAGCCTCGTATTTTATAAGTACTAATAGGTTTAACGAGGTTTTTCTTAGCTGCTTAATTTTTTAGTATACAATGTCTTAACATCCAGTCCCCCTTTTCAAACTTTCATATGTAACAGTATTGTGTACAGTAGATGCTATTTCGCACTTGGTAGTTTGTTCTTAATTTCAAAGGACTTTATTTTTATAAAATGGTTCTTCCAAAGGAGAAAAATGCAAGGTGTGAAATCATTACACCAGTGTGGTATGCCTGCCTGTTATTGACACATACAGAGCTGTCTCAATATCCCTTGTCACCGGTACTAAAGTCACTGATCCAAACCTGGCGCTGTCACTAAAATCACCGATCCGTTAAAGTCACTGGATCGGTCGTCCCTAGCGGAAACACGGTGGGTCCGGGTCTGTCCTTATCTCATGCACCGCGTAAGTCTAGGATACCTGACATGCCTACAGTCGCACTTCCATGGGGCTAAGGCGAGGAGGGCCGTGGCCTCCCTACCTCACCCCCAGATGTAAAAACAAAATAAATATCCAAGAGTCTTACGTAGGTTTTTTCGATAAGGTTATTTACAAAATTGGTGAATTGTAGGACATGAATAAGGATTAAAATATTAATATACAAAAATTGTTTGTTTTCCTTGAATATTTACACATTATTGTTTTTTAGTAAAAAGTACGAGTAAATGGATTAATGTGTTTATTTTATTTATACATTAAGTACCTTGACCTCGTACTTTATTAGTAGGCCTAATAGGTTAAACGAGGCTTTGTTAGGTGGTTAATTTTTTAGTATGCAATTCCTTAACGTTCAGTCCCCCTTTTAAACTTTTATATGGACACCAATGCGCACTACAGTTTACTAAACCTATTAAGTCACTTGGGTTTAATAGGCGACTTGAAAACAAAATAAAAATTAGACCTACATTTTAAACAATTTTAAACACAATAGTGTAGATAATTTAACATCAGATAAATGTTAATATCTTTTTAAAATGACAATATTTTAATTTAATAATATTAAATTATTAAAATCAAATGAGAGCTTGGTAAAATATTTTGTCAGAAGATTTTTTGAGTATTAAAAGATAACTTATCTGTTAATCATTGACCGAATAGGCCTAATAATATTATTTTTACAAAAAGAATACTCCTTGTGTCATTACCATTACAATAACATATATAGTGTGTATAAAATATTGACCTACAATTAGACATTTCATATTTTTCTACCTGTCAAATTAATTATAATACCTAAGACTATGCTTATCTGTTATCTGTAAACTGGAGTGGAGAGTAATAATTTTAACATTTCCTTTAAAACAATATTAGCAGTATGAAGTGCAATATAGGCATCCCCCCTAAAACAATATTAGCAGTATGAAGTGCAATATAGGCACCCCCCCTAAAACAATATTAGCAGTATGAAGTGCAATATAGGCATCCCCCCTAAAACAATATTAGCAGTATGAAGTGCAATATAGGCATCCCCCCTAAAACAATATTAGCAGTATGAAGTGCAATATAGGCACCCCCCCTAAAACAATATTAGCAGTATGAAGTGCAATATAGGCATCCCCCCTAAAACAATATTAGCAGTATGAAGTGCAATATAGGCATCCCCCCTAAAACAATATTAGCAGTATGAAGTGCAATATAGGCACCCCCCCCTAAAACAATATTAGCAGTATGAAGTGCAATATAGGCATCCCCCCTAAAACAATATTAGCAGTATGAAGTGCAATATAGGCATCCCCCCTAAAACAATATTAGCAGTATGAAGTGCAATATAGGCACCCCCCCTAAAACAATATTAGCAGTATGAAGTGCAATATAGGCATCCCCCCTAAAACAATATTAGCAGTATGAAGTGCAATATAGGCATCCCCCCTAAAACAATATTAGCAGTATGAAGTGCAATATAGGCATCCCCCCTAAAACAATATTAGCAGTATGAAGTGCAATATAGGCATCCCCCCTAAAACAATATTAGCAGTATGAAGTGCAATATAGGCATCCCCCCTAAAACAATATTAGCAGTATGAAGTGCAATATAGGCATCCCCCCTAAATCAATATTAGCAGTATGAAGTGCAATATAGGCATCCCCCTAAAACAATATTAGCAGTATGAAGAGGAATATAAAAATTCCATCCAACAATATTAGCGGTATGAAGAAGACGTTTGGGAAGTCTTTCGTGTTGCAATATTATCCCTTCTCTAAGACACTTTTATTGTTTTTTTTGCAGGCTTATTTTTGCTGCTTCTAAGGCAGTTCATACTGATGGGTTATGGTAGCCATCGAGATGTTTGAAAATGCTTCTTTGATTCACAATCGATGCTGGTCCTGTGCTAGGCAATCTAACTTGCCAATTCCATTCTTACTGATAGCTTATTTAAAGCTTTTTGTACAGGTTAGCTGCTGTACTTCCAAAAAAAGTACGCTTCAATGGTTTGAGACAGGCCTACCCCGCGTGACGGTCTTCATGGGGCACCTAATCTACGTTTTTGGCGCTTTCCTGCAGGAATATGTTTTAAATAAAATTAAAATTATCGAGAAAAGATAAACTAAAAATACAGTTTTTTTTAATTGAGAATATTTTGTATATGACACTTTTTATGAGGATTTGTTTGGGATATGATTTACGATTTTGTCTTCGGGAGTTATAATGAAAGCATAAAAGTTGTTTTCATCTTTCGTATCTCAAACAGTTAATAAACCGAGTCGAGGGGCGGACAACTAGCCCAATAAAGATCGATTGTCCTCCGGGCAAAAGAGATCAAATGATTTTTGAAAATTTTAGCAGCTTTTTAGGCAGCAAGTACAGATTGACTTGAATTTGACGTTTTATATATAAAAAAAATCGATAATTCATTCCAAGGCAAAATCACATTTGTTACTGACTGTCAGGAATCTACGAAAATAAGGCTTATTCTAACTAGAGTAAATTAAAAAAGCAAAAACTCAAAATCCCTTTAATTATTCCAAAGTACTGCTGATGTTAAAAGCTCACAAATAAAAATGAGAATTGTATTATTTACCTTACAAGACAACCCGTACAGAACAGTGCGGAGAAAGACATTTAACACTGCCGTTATGATATGTAACAATAGACTTTCTCGCTCGCCTTGCATTTTTAACAACTTATCAGTATACTACGCTTGAAAATGGATAGACAACACTTTCCTAAAACCAGTTTCCAAAACAGCAGAAAACATGAAATTCGTAATCATATGTTGTTTGTTTCAGATGTTGATAAGTGAAGAGATCCCTGTTAATGTTGATAATGGTAAAGGTTGATTGAACAAAAGCTTTGAGCCATTGTATTTTAAATATTCTTATTTATGAAATGTATATTAATAAATAAATATTTTATTAGAAACACACACACACACACACACACACACACACACACACACACACACACACACACATATACAAATACACAAACATATATATATATATATATATATATATATATATATATATATATATATATATGCAAAATATGTTTTCTTGTTTAATAATCAAAAACAACTAAGGTTATTCAAATACAAGAATTATTTATTAATTTATATTCAATATAAATAAACAACTTTTCGTTGATAAACAGTACCAACATCATCAGTAATGAATAATACAATACAAGACATTGTAATAATTCAAGACATCAACTAAAAGCTTTGAATATAAATTAATAAATAATTCTTGTATTTGAATAACCTTAGTTGTTATATATATATATATATATATATATATATATATATATATATATATATATATATATATATATATATATATATATATTTAATATACACTGTATACATATATACAGTATATTGTATATACGGTACATATATGTTGATACATATACCTTCACGGAGAAAAAATGTGATAAATAGACAATATTCGGTGTAAATCCATTCATTTTGTAGTGCTTAAAAACGGTGTGCCAACGATTCGTCACAATTTCATCTACCATTGACGAGTTGCATTCCCCCTTCAACTGTTGCTTGATTAGCGGATTCATTTCTTCATCTTACATAGATAAAGAATAACAATTATACCCAATTTGTTTTGTAGGAACAAGGATGACCCTTCTTTGAAGAAGATGTAATACAATTACAGTAGATACGGGAGTTTCGTGAAGTTGCCCCTTGGTGTAAGGAATTTGTTCGGCTAGAGGTCAGATTAATTTAGGCACACGAATCGATCCAAGTATTGCGAGACGGGGATAATCTTGCCCACTTATGAATGAAGTTCACATTGTTTAGACTTACTGTCATAGAGGAATGTTACAAGCAATGGCTAAATTCCAGAGATTTAGTATATTATTTCTGAAACAGTATTTTCAACCATTACGTAATCCAGTATATTTTATACTCCGTTTAATTGAAGAGAAATCAAAGGAAACAAACAGGGTTAAATTGAGAAAGCGCAGTTTGGCATAGTCCCAGAGACAATAGGCCTCGAAGTTGGCCAAATCCATTACTTACAAGCGATAGGGTGAACCATAGGTCAGCTACCCGAGCTTCAGATTGGCAACTCTACAAACAGAAATGTAACAGTCAGTCATTCTCTCGATACAATACATTATTAAAACATCTCGGTCAGAGGGTTCTCGAAATAAACCTAACGACTGCAAGTGTGTCTTGTCATTTCCTGATAGTTTTAATCCTGGAATCCAATTATGGATGACTTTTTTTCTGGGCTTCAATTTAAATATTTACAGTTGAGAAACTCTAAGCCTAAGTCACGCGTAAACATATCTGTAAATGTGCTTTTTAGAAAGGTATCTTGGTAATTTAGTTAGTCAGAATGTGGTTTAGTGGTTTCGCAAATATTTTATGTCAAAATGTTTTATAGTTTATTTTTCTTGTGTGTTTTATTTATTTTTATAAAACTATACAGCATTAAACCAAGTAACACTGACAATTGTAACTAGGAAGTAAATTTCATACATCTCGAAAGACAATGATTGCTGGGAGAAGTGGCGTAGAAAATACCCCTGCAGTGCAGGCACACGACAGGTTAGGGGGCGCACCCGGAGTGGCAAGAACAAAATTACAAATAAATGTGAAAAATAAATTTGATTAAATATGCCACCAATTTCACCACATTCTTTACTGTTAATAGTTGTGTCAAACGTTACCTAAGGAAGGTAAAACAATATTCCTGTTTTAAACCATTACAAAAACCTACTTTTTTACTAATTTTGAATACAATAGCTAATAAATATGAGCTATAAATTTAGGACATAACTATACCTAGAAAACATTAAAACTTTCTTATAAATATAAAAATATATAAATAAATAAATAAAACATATACAAATATAATAAACTATAAAATTGAAATAAGTATATCGTCATAATAATAAATTAATGTAGGCTATGTTTTTTTTTAATTTTGAAACATCCATTTTTTAACTTTGCTAAAACTATAGAACAAATATTTCTTGTTAAACAATAAATCTTAAATTGATATGTTATTTCTTAATGACACTGAAATTAAATTTTATATATAACCTTAAATTTAATCCAATTTTCACCATAAAGTTTTACACTTCTAACATGTGGACGAATTGAGAAACATTGTAGGGCCTACCAGCGAAAAATCCCCGATTGAAGATTGGTTTAAATAAATAAGATACAGGATTTACAAAGAATAATTTCGAAGCAATATGTTATAGGAAAACCTATTCCTACCATCAAATCAGATCCTAAAATAATATTGAAAGCACAGTGTTGGTCGTTAGGGTCGATTGGTTTTCTTTATTAAGGAATTACTGTAAAACTATTGATATATTTTGGCTTAGGCTCAACATATTCCTATATAAGGAGTGTTTTGGGTAGCTGGCCAATACAATCTTGGTGGGAGGTTTCCCATCGTTTTTAAAGTGAAACTAAATATACACAGATTAATTTTAAAATATAGAAAAGAGACGGAAGTTGCGAGATTTGGTTAGTTGAATGTTGCGTATTTTTTTATTAGTTAAATTTTAGGTAATATTTGAAAGTTACCCTTGACCTCGTCTGTACGACAATTATTTCGAGGTATTCCTTTATTTGTTTCATCTTCAACGTTAACATAAGTAACAATATGTAAGGTCTTGGCAAATGTAGCAGTTGCTACTGATTTTAAATTAGGATCGTCAATCGTCATCAGAAAAATATTAATTTGTTTTCCCCCTTTCGCAATTTAGACTATTATTACATATGATTACCCTTAAAAAGTACTTGAACAATTGATGGTTTGGGTTGTATGGTTGATAGAAGCGTGCCAAATCCCAGTATTCAAACTAATAAAAATAGGAACCATTTGTATCACAATAAATCATAATAAACTCAAAAACACTAAACTACAATGTTATAAGTCGTGACATTGTGTTGCAAAACATGCAACAACGTGTTTATGTTGCATAACAACAAGTATATGCACTGTATGAGACACCTGCATATTTTTGTTTCACAAATATGCAAAACATGTGCATAAACCATCTGCTTAGGCCTATACTAAGAAGTATTCCATTATTGCTGTTATGACAAGCACTTATCGATCGATAATAAACTATCAATATCAATGGATATTGAATAAACTGTCCAGATATTGCATTAAGATATTATATAGCAGTCCACAGTTGAAGGACTATCGAAAATTATCTTCTGAGTTACTGCAAGCAACAATGGCACCCTAGATCGTAAACGTGGAACTATGCACGGAAAATATACATTTCTGAGATGTGGGGCGAAATCCAATTCTGTTGTATAATTGAAAAACAAAATAGTGGGTTATGAAAACGGTTTATGTGATGAGAAATAATTAGACCATACTTGTTAATGTCATAATAATAGTTCTAATTAAATTAAAGCTAATATACAAAATAAATTATTTCATTAACTAGCCTAACCTATCGATTATATAATAAAAGATTATAAAAATCATAGACAATTAAATTTTATACAAAAAAACACAACTGTAACTTCAACAAATATCCATAACGTATTTAAAGAAAGGACTTTTATTGTAGGTACACTTTTTTCTAAACCATAATATTTCTAAATACAAGTCAAATTTGTTAATTATTTGTAATACAATAAGACGTATAAACTTTTAGAATTCTATTACATTTTTTCCTATTACATAACATCTTTTCCTAATGCCTAGTTTGTGAATGGTTTTTACGATATATTTCAGCTAGTTTTTTCATAACCTATTTCGTATTCCGGTATTTTATAAAATATAAATTTTATATCTTACATATAATCAAGGTATACCTTGAACGCATTGCTAAATTAATGAACAATCGATATTTTTTGTTTGTTAAATATCTTCTCTTATAGTGTAATAATTTCTACACTTTCGTTTTAGTTAAATACAGGTCCACGTTATTCTTCAACTCGTCTATTATTCGTTCCTTCTGAAGGCAACAAATCAGCGATTTGCTAGTTGTTTAGAAAAACTGCATCTCATGGTGTTACAAAAACTGCCTTTTTGAGTCGATATGAAGTGAATTTAGAAATTCAATTTTGGGTCTGATAATACTGATCAACGTCACTGCGTTTGTAAAGTTGTCCAGATTTTTAAAAAAATCAAATTTTACATTTCTAATACGGTACACTGTTTGGCAGTAATAGTGGTCGAACGCCTACTTTCTTGTATCTCATCCAAGTCAGTGAATTGGGCGCCATTAAAATCTGTTCTTGTTTCCTTTTTTTTTTGAAAGACTGAAATAGCACAGTTCTTTAAATAAAGTGCGCGTATCGTTAAATAGTATCCATTAAACTCCCTCCCTCACTTAATATTATTCAAAACTTATTTTTTTTTTACTATGCTAATTTTAAACAAAACTGGATTAAAAAAGATATGCCTTCAGGCGTGAAGGTAACAAAGAAAACATTTATTTCAGTTACCCTATAGCACTAATTATTGTATTGTGTGGTAACCATGGCAACAGTTTAAGGTGGTACAATGGAAGCTTAGATGACAAAAATGGGGGGGGGGGATGAATACATATACATCTTTGACAAAAACATTTCTTGGTACTGGGAAGTTGGCGCAGTGCCAAGGCGCTCTAAACTTCGAACATGAAGTTTCTCAGTTCGAATCCGGCTGAACTCCACAAAATTTATAATTTATTTATTGAATAAATATTTGGAAGAAAACTGTATTAACATTAATTCCCCTATAGGTTTAAAAAATGTATTTGAACTTGATTGGATTAGTAAAAATCTATTTCAATACCGATTGAAAATTTTTACAAGATATATATCAGGAGAGTGTGAGCTAATAAAAGGAATTTAAAGATATATAAAGGATAATTCAAATGTAAACCTTTTAGGCAAGTCTTTTTCGGATAAATGAAATTCTCGTCATCATTTTTCGAGAGAAATTCAGTCTATGTAGGTGTAGGTATAAAATTAACAGTTGTTTTCATTACTCCTAGGTTACGTTTTTTATGTGTTGTAGATTATTAAGTTGGTGTGTTATTTACTGCTCAATAATAATAATAATAATAATAATAATAATAATAATAATTTATATTTAAATAAATCTTACAATGAATTCAGTATGATATATATATATATATATATATATATATATATATATATATATATATATATATATATAATAAATTAAAAATATTTCTAAAACAAGAATACTTTTAATGAATATATTTATTCAAAGCTTTTCGCCGATAAAATAGTACAAGCATCTTCAGGAAAATAATTATCTAATAAAATATTTTTACAAAATTAAATCATATGTGCTACAAACGACCATATGTTTATAAGTATTGCACTTTATGTAATTTTTTCTATAACATCAATGACCTTATAAATAGTTTGGTGCCTTGATCTCACTTGAATTTGTTCATCAATTAATTTGTCTTTATCTTTATGCTTATAAATTTCCAATGTTTCAAATATTTTCATTTTTAATCCTTTATTTAATTCTTTTATTAATTTCATATTTTCTATTTCCGGAAACTCGTGTCCATTATTAATACAATGCGTAGCTATATTTGATTTGTATATGTTTGGTTTGATATAAGCGTTTAAATGTTCTTTGTGTCTTTCTTTTAATTTCTTTTTTGTTTGTCCTACATAAAATTTATTACAAGTTTGATATTTTATATTATATACTCTATTTCTTTCGTGCATATTATTTTGATTTTTGTTATTGTTTATTAAATTTTGAATTTTATTATCAGTTTTATATGTAATTTGTAAATTTGTTTCTTTAAATTGATGAACAAATTCAAGTGGGATCAAGGCACCAAACTATTTATAAGGTCATTGATGCTATAGAAAAAATTACATAAAGTGCAATACTTATAAACATATGGTCGTTTGTAGCACATATGATTTAATTTTGTAAAAATATTTTATTAGATAATTATTTTCCTGAAGATGCTGGTACTATTTTATCGGCGAAGAGCTTTGAATAAATATATTTATTAAAAGTATCCTTGTTTTTGAAATATTTTTAATATATTAACTATATTACAAGAAAACATATCACCATATTTGATATATTAATATATATATATATATACATATATATATATATATATATATATATATATATATATATATATATATATATATATATATATATATTAATATACATATATTTATATATATATATATATATATATATATATATATATATATATATACATATATTAATACATATATATTAGAAGCTATTTAACTGTATATAGGTATATTAAATTTAACTATGACGTCATCAAGTTAAGTCGTCTATACAACAACTGTTGTACAATTTAACAATAAGGGATGATGAGATTTTATTTCAATTTATTATATAAAAATGTCTTTAAACAAATCTGACACCTTTCTAAAACAAAGTTGAAATGAATTCTGTAAATTATAGTTTTATTCAGTAAATTTTTAAATATTTTATAAACCGAATGTTTACATTTTCTTTCAAACGCTCTATTCCGTCACCTACATTCATGACTGCCACATTTTTTTTTAGTTTTAAAGTTCATCCACCAGCATTAACGTTATCTTTTTAATAGTAACATATAAAAGTTAAATGTTTCATTAAAGCGTTAACATTTATAAAATTAATATACTGATTTATTTTCTTTTAGCAATTACTCTCTTTATTTCCGATAATATTATCTAAAATGAATAGCATTAACCCGCCCTAGATGTGTAGCTATTGTATCACGTCGCAGTTTTACCCACGCCACGGCCACCACAAACACCCATAAAGCCGATTTATGTCGTGTGTTAAGGGGAAAGCGAAACATATAGGCGATACTTTACAATCCGCTCACATAGAAGTGAATCCGAAAATGGAAACTTGACGACTCGGGCCTCGACGCGGCGTTTTGCCGGCACAGGAAAATGTGGATGGATTGTAGGACAGCGTTAGTCATTGGGGAACCCACATAGTCAGGTATATTACGGAGGTTTGACATATTGATTAGTTTCTGCTCTAAAAGGCGTAACGCTTTCTAAACACATTTATTCCTGTTTGAAACATGTAAACATATTACTCTGCGTGACCTTCGAACTAACAATGCGATTCGTATTGTCGCTTTAAAGATAATTACTTAATTTTCTTGCCGTACAGTTTAGCGGTTAGTGCTATAGTTAAAAAGTATTTTCATATATTTATGTAAGAACAATGAATTTATTTCGTGTTTTATTTCATCACGTTTACAATTATCTCCCCAAAAAATAATTAAATAAACGAATAAATTGCTTTGAACAAAGCTACGTGTTTCACCCATACACATAGTTTATACAGCATATTATGTTTGTTACTTCTCACCCCTACAACTTAAATAATTTTGTCGAACACAAGTTAAAATCTGTCTGCTTTAATTACCATTCATGGATCAAAATGAACCGTTTCTTAAAATTCTTTGATTACTCCTTCGAGATTAGTAGTTAGGTTATACTGAGTTCATGTTCAATCAATGGAACCTATTCTTAATCTTCCAGGCTCTGCGGCCTTCATTATAGCACTGGCTTGAGGTCTTTGGTTATTTATGATATGAGTATGAAATTAATACTGTTTAGGTCAATCTAACACCAGATAATTTTATTTTACTCTTAATCTAAATACTGATATAATATTTAAATATATTCAACCCTACAACTGATAATGCTGCAATCCTATAGTGATAGACTTGACTCCGCCTTTCACAACATATCTTAAAATATTGTTAAAAATGTTACGTAGTTAAAACCATACGATTATTAGTTATGTCTTGTGTCTTTTGGAACCCTAGGTCTTAGTTTTGTACGGAGGAATGTACGGAGTTAAGAAGGGGCAAGGAGGGGCATTGCCCCCAACTTTCTGGACAGGTTTATTATTTGTTTATAATCAAATGCTGACAATGAACTCATTAAAATATTAGAAAAATAAATAATAGTGATGACAAGAATATACTGGGGAGTAGGCATCAGGTGCGTATCGAAGGGGGGGGGGGCGATGGGGCGATCGCCCCCAACCCTCAAGAACTTTGGGTTAAAAATCGACAATATATTATTAAATTAGGACTTTCTATTGAATTAGACTTTTACTTAAGTTAATTCGTCTTTTATTGTAAATAAAAAATAAAATTTTAGTTTGAAAATGTGACGCGTTCCCTCGGCATACCCTCGTAAACGTCTAAACGTTTTAACAATAGATAGCGCTAGAGAAGCTTAGTCTCAAACAAAGTTCTACAAACAGGCTCACGCACATACAACATCAACACTCATTTCCTCACTGGGTAGATATGACCCCACCCACGACACACACAGACGGCCGCTGTCCTTACTGACCGCCTAGCTCACACCATACCACCAAAATAAAATATACATACTAATAAATTCTGCTTCACAGTTATGTTCCAGGTGACGCAGGGGCACATCTCCAGGGCCGCAGCTTAGCCCCAACGGAAGTACTAATTTGATTGCATGCCTTTTCAGTTTCGAGTAGGCAGCAGAAAAAGTGGTGCATGCCATTCCTGCCATAGACTCACTAACAAGGTATCTGCAAGGTAATACCTCTCCTTATACCTTAGCATAAGGTGATCCAAGCCCCCAGGGTTCCTGCATGATCTGTCGCGGGATTTTTCCTGGCAGGGTTTCTTTCTTGCCAGGTTTTTTCATCCCGCTCTTAGCGCGACACTTACCGTACTGTTTCATTTCACTATCTCCTGATTCTCCATGGAAAGAGCTTGCTTGGTACATGGGCATTCAATCCCGTTTCCTTCACTCGTGGTAGGGATACTAACCGCATGCGCATGTGAGACGGAGGTAGCTCGCTAGAGATTGGCTGCGACGAGGGCTGGGCGGGTTTTGGGGGCTCACACCCGGGTAAAAAAAAAAAAAAAAAAAAAAAAAAAAAAAAAAAAAAAAAAAAAAACACACAAACAAACATATGATTTACAATACGTAATTTTGCAAGCGTAAGTTGACTCCGGAATTGTTCGTGTTGGAAGAATAACTACTTATATTAATTAATAAACCATTTTTATAATAATAGCTTATTATGAAATTAATAATATTCTCTAGCCATAAGTGTTATCGAAACTGGGATAATTATTTATTAAAAAGTCTAATTTACTACGAATCTTTATCACGTTACCGATTTCTAACGCAAGCGTAGAAAGAACTTTATCTGTTCTATGTTTTTACATACAAGCACGCGCGCGCGCACACACACACACACACACATATTATATATATATATATATATATATAATGCATCGATCGCCCCCCCACACACACATATTATATATATATATATATAAAATGCATCGATCGCCCCCCCCAAAGCAAGTCTCTGGATTCGCGCCTGGTAGGCATGTCAATTATTTTGATCCTATGCGAGTTATTTTTATTTTATTAATATGACTGTAAGTTCAAAGAAAAATATAAACTTACAAGTCATAATGTTCAAATTGAAATGTTTGGAATTGTTTCAGACGAAGTTTGGTATTCAATGTTACGTTTCTCACAGAAACAAAATCAGGCTTATATTTGGAGTTATGATTTTGCAACATTCGAAAAAAATTTTAAAGTGTCCAAAGTTATAAGCATAAAAGCCCTCGATTTGTGCTCAATAACAAACATATCGTTCAATACTATACTCTAACTGCGGTCTAACTTACCAATTAAAAAAGTATTTTAAAACATGTACCTTATAATATACCTTTTTGGCTCAATGCCAACAAGCTTTTAAATGGTCTCTATTTTTTGGGAGAAGTACTCCCGGATTGCATTTGATGCCCCTAGGACAATCTCGTTCCTCCACCCCCAGAACAAAACTTGTAACTCCGCCTATACTCCTAGGGTTTTTACTTTTAAAAACAAGTAATTTAGAAAAAAAAAATTAAAAAGTAAATTCCTACTCAAGTTGACAAAAAAAACTTTATTTTAGTTTGTTTTTATTTTATAATTACAACTAACATAAATATGTATATAGGCTACATACAGGGGCGTAGCTTAGGCGATAGGGGGGGGGCACGACCTGGGGGGGTCAGGGGGAAGAACCTTCCTGGGGACATTTTGAACATATTTATCTCTAGAAATAATATTTTATGCTGTTTTAGCTCTTAAAATTACACAATTTTTGGGTCGTTTGGAAACTGTTTTGGTAAAACAGACAAAACATTTTATAGGTTTACATTTTTTGTTAAAGTCGATTGGTTTTGTGGGGGCACGTGCCCTCTGTGCTCTCCCCTGGTCACTCCACTGGCTACATATGTCAGAATAACAACATTACGTAGCAAAATAGAAAGCGAATTTCCTTGAAATTTTCCATTTTCCTTTTTATGTATGGTGCTGGATTATTATTTTTGTTTGTTACTATTTACACGCTTTTTTCGCCACTTGCATTATTTTGTAGTTTCTTTCCGCTTTCCTTTCGCATTGACCGTTTATGAACCAAGGTAGTTTGTTTGTTTATTTTATTATTTTCAATTATTTCTAATCCTTGAGCATTATTTATGGTAGTATGTGTTAACCATAGCAACAATTTTAAGTTGTACAATGGAAGTGTCAACGACAACCAGATGGGAGCAAAAACAATTCATATACTTCTTTGAGAAATACGCTTCTAGCTATCGGAAAATTGGCTCAGTGCCAAAAGCGTTAGACTTTCAACTCTAAGGCATTCAGTTCGAATCCGACCTAGACCCTCTACATTTTTATAATTCACTTATTGAATAAATCTTTGAAACAGCTGTGTTATCATCAATTGTCAGCCACTACAGGTTTAAAGAAAATGTATTTGAACGTGATTGGATGAATAACAATGTATTTGAAGAACGATTGAAAATGTGTACAAGATATATATATGTACAAGAGTGTGAGCTAATAGAAGAAATTGATTTAATGTATGTGTGTGTGTGTGTGCCGTGGTTTTAACCCACCAAAATGTTTCAGCCTGTGCCACCTATAGTAATTATATTTTCAGAAAAGTGTTTGTCTTTTTCTATCGATCTGTGACGAACTCCTATCGCAAGCTTTATCCCATATACCGGTAATACCTTTACGCTAATAACAATGAAACAACGTAAAAGCTTGTAGATATAGTTTAACATACACAGCATGATATAGTTGACAGCGCGGGATAATTTCAAAACAATGGAAAATATATTACGTTGAATTTTAAAACATTAATGACCTGTCGAACGTATTTCTAAAAAAAACTTTTGAATGAAGTACTTAAATATTTATAGAAAACATTACTTTATGGCAATTTATGGAAAGACTTACTGAGGCATAACGTTTTCATCAAACTTTTACGTTTAAATTGATTACATTCATATAATAGTATCGCTGGTCGTCATAGACAACAATATCCACGAAGAAAAATGTATTTTAAACATCTGGTCACAGGTTTTTACTGACCTGTACTAGCTAAATCTAGAAGATATAGTAGACGTGCAACATGTGACAATGTATTTTACGTGATTTATATTTGTTGTGCAATTGTTAGACCTTACAAGTTATTGTAGACGTCTTTAACGGTGATCCGTGAGTGTTTATCTGAAAACGCCGTCGGTGATCAAAATTTGTAACATTAAAGGGCTATAAATTATATATAACAAACATTGAGAATGAACCCTTTTGATTGAACAATATTGAAAACAGTAGCCTATTTAAAATATTTTGTATAACTTTAGGTTATCAACTTTGCTTCTGATATGAACTTAATCAGGTGATATAGTGACGTCTGGAATCGATACTGTAAACCTCCTACACAAGGAAGTTGTTAGTGAGACGATAAGGGTAGCTTGTTGGAGGATTGACTGGGTATTTTCTCTCTATAAAAAACACTATCTTATGAGATATATTTTTCTGGGGCTCTCAGTTTTTTTTGCGAGATTTTTCACGGAGCCTACTTTAAAAGCAATCTGTCATGTGATTAATATAGTTATACTTAATTATCATATATACTAAATGAACTTCTAAATTACGTGTGTTATAAATTGTTTTTCATTTTATGTCAAAACGAGATTTTTTTAATTTTTGTTAGCATTACTACTTTCATACTATTTGTTAAGTTTTCTTACCCCACACGTTCCTTCAGCCAGTCAGTATTCTTGTGGTAGAAAATAAAACTGATTATTATTTGATTTCATCTTCAACTTGAACTACTAGTTTATACTATAACATAGTAAGTGATTTTGCCTACAGTAGCACTTACGTTTTAGTTTAATTAGGCAAGTGTGATGTTAATATATGTTTAAATGAATAAAAATTACATTTTGAAACTGTAATGAATACAATGATGGTACCTAGAGTTTGAAATGAGGATTTTGTGATAATAATTTTTGTAGTTGAAAACCGTGGACTTCTATTACGTATTTATTATATTGTATATTTTTACGGTGTATATTTTATATTGTGTATCTATATGTTGTGTGTATTTATTTCGGTGTAATTAAATGTGCACAACTACATTGTACTGTATTTACTTTGTGTATATGTTGCGTTTATTTAAACTATGTATACGTTTCAAGATCCTGCTGCATTTCAGGAATTCTTAGCCTCTTTATGTTCATTTTTTTCGAAAGGTTTCCATGTAGTTTGGTCAAAATTACAGTAGATGGGTGTTTAGGGGTAAGACCCATTCAGATTATAAAGTTACATTTTAATCTCTTGTTGTGTAAAAACATTATTTCAAACCTGTTTTGCAACAAATTTTGTTTGTTCAAAACAACATATAGCTTCATAATTGTTCTCAAACAAAACGAGTTGACAGTAAATCGAGAACTGGTAATAAATATATGTACACAACGTGCGTAAATTATTTTGACAGTGGCCGCACAGTGAAAAATATAATTCCAGAAGGTTGCCAAAATGGACTAGGTATAACTTAATGCATGAAAAATTCCCCATACCAGAGTAATATTGAAGAATATTAAAGAACATTCTAGTCAACTCAGAATTTCTTTATAAATTGTATTTTGGGAAAACGAAAAGTATAAAGTTTGTCTTTAGGATTTGGTTCTTGCACCTATAACCTGATTTTCTAAATAGAGTTTTTACTCTGAAATATACTCAAATAAATGTTGGGAGTTGTCATTAAATTTAGAATGTATTTAAAATAATTTAAATTTAATCAATTTTAATTTAAATAAAAATGAACAAATTTAATTCACTTATTTGTCAACTTCTATCTAATTTTAAGCAATAAAATAACATTAAACTATCTCAGAGTTATGCGGGTTAAAAATTAGCCCCGAGTCCACCCGGACTGTCTGTACACCCCCTTCCCCACAAAGGGAACTTTTAGTTGCTCTGCTGACTTGAAGCATTAAGCTCTTTAGTTGCTCTGCTTATTTCAAGCATCAATCAAACTATACTTCAAGTAGATGAAAGTTTACCGAAATGCGTCAACTAAAATTAATATAACGAGACTAAGAATGGCGGATAAATATAGTACTGTGATATTTTTAGAAGCTCTTAGTAACTACCAGAATAATAATATCAAATGTGTTTATGTTGTGTGTATTTACGACGTCTGTATTTTTCAACGAAATTCATACCATTTTAAAAGTAATTATTTAAACTTTCACTTGTATTTTTTCGTATTTTATGGAAAACATTCTTACAACCTAGACGCTGTTGTATAAAATCTCTCGAATCCTGCACAAAACCGAAGAATAAATAGGTTCCTATTCCAGAGCTCTTCTGAACTTTTGATGTTTGCTAACAGAATATTTTAAACAGGACTGTTTTTTCTAATCTTTTTGTTCACTCTCGCTAGAGTAACGTAGAGTAAATTCTTTCTCATCCTGTATTGTTTCTGTATTATTTCTTATCTATAATAATTTTTTTCTTCTCCCATATTTGGTTGAAAAGTACCTTCTAAATGTTCTGCAAAGCCTATAACATATTGTTTAATGATTCTTAACAACTTTTATAAGGCTCTTTTGACAACAACTAGGTCTCTTAAGGCCTTGAGTTGCTTCTAATAAAAAATCATTTGTGTTTATATAATTTTATTTTAATTCCCTCAATTAAGCACTGATAGTATCACTATTCAGTTGGTTAATTTTACTTCTTAATTTAAAAATAACATTATTCAATTTAGGTTTGTCTTGTGGAGATCTAGTTTGATGTCATTTTTTCTTTATTTACTTTTTTAAAGTAGTTTCCCATTTTTAATGAATATGTTTTAGTTTTTCTTGATTTCAGGAATATTTTTTCATGCTGATTTCTGAGTTTCTGTAACAAACCCCTCCATTTTAAAGTCTAATTGGTTTTTGTTTGTAAAAGTAGAGCTATTTGGATTCTTTATTATTAACTAGTTTTAAAATTTTCTTTTTAATTACTAGGAACTGGATTAATATTTTTTTAATATTTTCACTTAATGTTAGCAAAATTGGATATTATTTTGCGCCCAAATTTTGGGAATCTTCAATGTTTAAGTGAATACATTTTTTTTCTAAGGAAAAGTCAATTAGATCGGAAATCTTAATTGGATCAGGCTAGTAAGTCGGTTTTCCTGTTGATAGGTTTGACATTTATATTCTTTTATTCCATTGAAAATTAATGGTTACCATACTTGAATTAAAATATATAATTTTCAGTAAAGCTCCAACCAATAATGAATGAATTTCTGAAGTTTTTGAAGACTTCTACATATTGCTCTTTCTTGATTTCATCCTTTGACGGTACTATATACTAACTACTACTAGTTTTAAAGTGTAGTTCTTTGTTTTAATGTTAACTTCTGTTGCTTAAATTTCATGTTTCCGCATTTAATTCTTCATGATACATGTTTTCTTTATTTATAATTGCACTTAGACCAATGGTAAAATTTCCAAGATGTGTGGTTTGATAAAATCTATAGTTTTTTAATTTTATATATCATATTTAGTGAAGTTTATTTCTGGTATGACAAAATAACTTTATTCAGATCTAAAAATGCTTGTATTTTATGCTATTTAATAATCCGATTGCACTCCATAACATCCTAAGAGTGTGCCAGTTTTCTTTGTTTTAGTAATTGCTCCCTTATCTTCAATCTTCTTGGACATTCATTAAATTCATTGAGCTGAACTTGCTGTTTAACTTTTGGATTAGGACTATGGATTTTAAATTAAATCTATCAAGTAAGTCTTTAACAATTTAAGCGTAGTTTACTTTTGAAAACTTTTCTTTGAGTTGAGTTTGAGCTCTCCTGAACTCTTCTCTTTCCTGTTTTAGTGTCATTCTGTAATTGCTCATTTCTGATTATTCTTGTGATATCTTAACATTTTAAATATTTATTTATAATTTTTGTACGTCTTTTATAAATTAGCCGGATGGTTTTCGTTACAGTGAACATATTTTGGAGCGCATCCTTTGATTTCTTGCAATCTTTGAAATGATGCTATTCTTTGAAAACCTTTGAATGTGACCTTATCCTTGACTTTTTTATTGCAGCATGAGTTTAATTGTTTCAAGTGGTTAGATTTCCCCTTTACAATTTATAGTATTATTGATTTGGTAGACCTTACTAATGTCTTCTTCAGAGTTGAATGGCAGTAAAACATCCAGTGCCCCCCTTCATTTTCCAACTTTGATTGTTAACTGCATTTATTATTTTAAAAACTTCCATTTTCATATCAACTGTTACATGATCCTATTGCATAGGTGATTTAGATTTTCATAACCCGTTCAGGTCTACATTGTTTACTTTTGTAAGAATGAAAATTTAATTTAAGTTATTAATTTTTAACTATCTGTTCATAGAAATAACTAATTATTAAATTTTACTATTATATTTATGTTTAAGGGTCTCTTTCTACTAAATCGTTTAATCATATTATAAAAATCATCATCAGGAATATCATCCAATATAATAGATAGTGGTTATGGTGTTTTTTAATGTTCGACTTGTATACTTATATGCTATTCAATTGAAAGTAAGAGTTACACAGTATTTAATTTTATCTTTTTATTTTCATCTTTAATCAATTCCGTTTCTTTAGCTAGCTCTTATTCATCAGTTTCATACCTAATGCCCTGTACTGTCTTACTTGTTTCTCTTACATGGCTTATTCTCAGACCTAACATTAAATTACTAAGCTATTGATTTAGCTCACTGACTATTTTTTTCAATTTCTTTTTCTAGCTATTGTTACCTTCTCCCATTTTTATTCTCCATAGTAGTTGAGTAATCTGATCGTTTAACATTCCATTCGGTTTCTACCTGTTGTTGATTCTGATCAGCACGGCATGTATGCAAACGCCGGAAGGGACTCGATTGCCTCACTCCCCGTTCTAATTAATATATATCGGCCTTTATGCTGACGAGTGGCGTCAGTAGCTTGTTTTGGCGAGCACATCATTCACGTCTTTCAGTCGTTCAATAGTATATTTTATTTATTTGTTTTAGTCTTCGTTTTTAGGTGTGTAAACAAAGCACAGCTTCGAAAAAGAACCACTTTACGCGAATGGTAATGTTTTGTGTATACATGCTTATTTTGCGAGCGCAACACGATGTATCGTGGTGTGTGTGTGTGTGTGTGTGTGTGTGTGTGTGTGTATATATATATATATATATATATATATATATATAGTATTGTTTTGTGTTTACATGCTTACTTTGCGAGCGCAACACGATGTATTGTGGTGTGTGTGTGTGTGTGTATATATATATATATATATATATACTGTATATATATATATATATATATATATATATATATATATATATATATATATATATATATATATATATATATATATATATGATGAATAGTTATTATGTGGAGTACATCCGTTCATTCTGTAGTACATAGAATCGCAGTTCCGACGTTTCGCTAGAATCTCATCTTGCATTGACGAGGTGAAACCAACAACAGTTGATGAGCGAGTCACTTCGTCAATGCTAGATGAGATTCTAGCGAAACGTCGGAACTGCGATTCTATGCACTGCAGAATGAACGGATGTACTCCAGATAATAACTATTCATCATACATATATATATATATATATATATATATATATATATACAGTAAACTCCCGAATATCCGTGGGCGGATTAACCGGTTTGCGGATTATCCGGGGTCTGCATTGTTTTACAAATATCCAATTTCTATTCCAATCAGATTCATTATTGTTTTTTTTTAACCCCTCAACGCGGCACAATATCCGGTAAAAACAACGATCATAAAAATAAACTAAGCTTTCTCAAATAACGCAAGGATAAACGATAACTGTCCTGTTAGACTGAATGAACCAACTCGAGTTGGGAACATACTACTGTATATAAGAGACAATGACAAAATGCTTGGACGTCTGAAAACCTAATTGTGTATCATAAGATTGTAAACAAATGTCGGCTAATCTCGGCTATAAATAGTCTAGGACGTGACATACGCATTATCCATGTCTGTCATATACATTATCGATATTTTTGGATTTGTAACACAAGTAGAAACAAACATTCCTAGTTGACCGTTGAGTGGTTATTATACTAAAATAAGTAGTAGGTGGTTTGAATTTTTATGCGTTATTCTTTTTTCTCTGTCTTTTTTATTAAATTTTATTTTTGGTCATGCAGTATTTTATCATTTGTATTAGTTGATATTTTATGTAAATTTTTTTTTTTTTTGTTGTAAACCGATAAATAAAACAACATTTTAATGTCTAATACACTGTTTTAATGTCCCAAATAAACATGTATATGGAAGAAATAAAATTTTTGAGATGAAAACAACGGACACAATAATTAGAGCAAGACGACTCTTCACTGTGCCACAAAAATGGTTCTCAAGGAACTTAGATCGCACATTAAAACTAAATCAATGCTCAAAAAAAACAGACGAAAGTGACCGATTTTTTTGTTAAAAAGTGAAAGTATTACGTGTAAAGGAAATTAATTATGTACATACATACTTACTTTTGACATATACTTATGTACGTATTGTAAATAGTTAGACATATAAATGTACATGTTATAATCTGTCAAATACATCGACATTTTAAATTATTTTCTGTATTTATTTTGTCCTCTGAAGATTATTTGTAAATTGCATTAACCGGGGTTATTATTTGTGTAACTTATGGTATAATAATCTATTATCGATCGTTTTGCGTATTCTTTGTTCATAGCGGATTATCCGGGGAATTCGTTATCCGGCTTTGCCGAGCCACCCTATTCCACGGATAATCGGGAGTTTACTGTATATATATATATATATATATATATATATATATATATATATATATATACAGATATATATATACATATATATATATATATATATATATATATATATATATATATATATATATATATATAGTAGGTATATCTTTCTTTGTAAATATTTTACAAGTATCAATTCTAAATGTAAGGAATTGACAACACAAAAGCTACTATGATGACCTCTCATAGTAAATATCTATGCAAATCACTTATAATCAACTTCTAAAATGGTTCTTGAAATTATTTATGGTTAATTTTTGTTGAAGGGAGATTTTGTCTATTTACGGTTACAGACATTACCATTCCTAAACATACCTCGACACTGCACACTGAGGCGGTATTTTCCTTACGAACAGATTTCACAGTTAATAAGTACTAATTCTATTCGCAAAGCACCATCGAGGTGTAATACTTCATATTATTAGGTTAGTGACTCTTCTGTCTGACAGGTGGCTCGGGGGCCTCAACAATCATCAGGTCATCTTCTGGAATAGATGACTGTCCAGAACCCATATATTCCTGGACTGTCCCCATTTGATTTTTTCCATTGCTTGACCGCGTCAAGAAAGTAGACTAATAAGTTTACAAGTAAAATTGATAAATATGATAAACTGTAAAATTTAAATATACAGGACTAGAGTTACAATAGTTGGCCTAAATAATTTTATGTTTTCTAAGTATTTAAACAATTCATATTAAACGTTAATTAAAGTATAAAATAAACATACTCTGCTACGGTAAAACTGTGAAAAATTATATTTGTTAATGAATTAAAAAGTTTAATAATAACCATAAACTGTTTTTATTTTTAAGGAGTACAAATATTAATCTTTATGGGTTATCGGTGAAAAGATAGTAAAAATGATTAGTTTATTTTAATCAAATGGGGGAAGGTGGTACCGAATAATGAAAAATGTCTGTCATTTTATCTTAATTTTAATTTCAACTACTGTGTGAACAAATATATTAACCTTTCACAAAATTAGGCTTTCTATCACAAAAGAGTTATATTTTCTAAAATGCAAACCAGAAATATTATACAATATAAATATACTATATTATAATTATAAAAGTACAATTCCCAAAACACATAGACATAAGTTAAGAAGGAAATAAAAGTGTAAAATTTAGAAAATATTTAATGGTTTTTGTTATATTGTTATATTATCTTTTATAAATTATAATAGACAAAAATAATTGTACATATTAACTGGTAGTGTTTTAGAATCCCTCAGCCAACGTTTTTTTATACCCGCCATTGAACTTTTTGGATCTTGGTCCTTCCAAGTATTTTTATTTTATCAAATAATTTTATTATCGAGTAAAATTTGGTTGCAGGATCGTTTTTCCAAGTAAAATATAATTGAATGATTAACATATTTATTGAACTACTAGATAACTAAATTTTTACTTTGTATAGTAGTGAAATTTTGTTATAAACTGTACTTAAAATAAATATATGTTAAGCTACCAAGTAAATATGTTTTTATCCTTAAGTACAAATTATTAAGGAACCATATCCTACTTTCTCTATGTCTACTTGACAAATCAGTGCTGGAGTACAAAAATAAAAAAGTGAAACGTTTTGAAGCAAGGATTTCAAAGATTGGTTTTACATTTCAAAAAATCAATCGTATAATTTATAACACATATGGCTTTCTGTGATTAATGGCACTTATATCTTAAATCTTAAATCTAAACTTAAATCTATTTATCAAACAAGTAATATAAAAACATTTTTCATAAAGTCAATTCCTACTTAAAACAACAAAGACAAATTTTATTTCTGTTTCTTTTTATTCTATAATTACAATTATTACAAATATGTACATACATATGTCAGAATAACAATACTAAGTGGCAAATAAGGGAGTAAATTTCTTTGCAATTTTCCATTTTCTTTCTATGTATGGTGTTGAACTATTATTTTTGTCTGTTACTAATTATACGTTTTCTTTTTTCGTCTCTCGCATTGTGTTGTAGTTTCTTTTCGTTTTCCTTTCGCATTGTCCTTGTGAAGCAGTGTTCGATACCGTTAATCCAGTTTGTTTGTTTATTTTATTCTTTTAATTCGTTTTTATTCCTAGAGCATTATTTATGACATTGTGTGGTAACCATAGCAACATTTTGAGGTTATACAATGGAAGTTTTTCATATAGATGTTTAAGAAGTTCATTTCTAGCTATAGGAAGTTGGCTCAGTGTCAAAAAGCGCTAGACTTCAAGCATGAACATACTCAGTTGGAATCCGACCTAGACTCCCCAAATTTGTATAATTTAATTATTGAATAAATATTTGAAAAAACTGTATTAACATCAATTATTATCCAATATAGTTTTAAAAAAATGTATTTGAACTTGACGAATAAAAACGTATTTTATTAACAATCCAAATATTGTACAAGATATATATATATATATATATACATATCAAGATACTGTGAGCTAATAAAAGGAATTTAAAAACCTTCATGAAATTATCCCAATCATAAACGATTGTTGGATTGCTATCTGTGCTCTGAAGATTTTAAATAGAAATGCGATATTTTAAAATGCCATCGCAAACAATTACTTCATTGTACGACCTTGCGGAGACATTGTCGGATCGAAATCAAGTACCATATTCGACCGAACAAAATTCAATTACGCTTGCATAAATATTGAATTTGTTCCACTTACAGCTGCCTATTTCCAAGTCAAGCGAGCGTCTCGTTAACACTAAACATTTGATAAACATAGGCCAAGGTGGGTTTGATTCGGCCTTGACGGATTCGAGGCTTATATGGGCACATAGGATATACTCGGTGATCAAGTGAAACATGTCAGCTTGATTTAGTCGCCTTATAGCATAACCTAACAAATAAGCGAACTTGATCTTAGATATACTATTGTCAAAGTGAAACAGGCATATCTAGTTTATTGTGAACGACGGGGCTGTGGTAACAGTTGCTTTTATCATAAGAATTTTACACAAAACCAACATGAATCTAGAGAAAAATGTTAAACGAAAAAAATTTTTGTTGCGTAATTTTTTAAACACGAAATTCAATATTTTTAAAATAAATTACACGACCTAAGCTTAAATAAAAATGTTAATATAGACGACATGTGAGCAACCTTTATGTGTCGAGATAACCAAAGTACCACGACCGCTACGTACAGTGATCCCTCGTAATTCGCGGAGGTTACGTTCCCTAAACTTACCGCGAATAGTGAATCTGCGAATACTGAAACCTACTATATATGGAAAGGGGATGATTACGTTCCACATAAAAAATGTTAAAATTAATTAGAACTATACTGTACACTTACAATACAGTATGGTATATTTACGTAGGCCTGCCACATAATTAAAAAGCCTACATTTTTTTATTGTCTACTTACGTTTTCCTTCAATCCGAAAACACGAAAATTCTAATAAATATGCGTGCTCATACGGATTATTGTTAAACACTATCCACTAAATTTTTAAACGCCTAATTTTAGACAAATAAATTTTTAAACACTATTAATTTCATTTTCTTAAAATTTATTTTACTTTGTGCGCGAATTTTCTTCTAGTCCTTTCACACCTCTTTATATGGCGATAGTGCTTCTTCCAGGTCTCGATTAATTTTAATGACCCTTCTAAAGAGGGGTCAATTTCAGTAACGGATGCAGCTAACTGTTTCCCTAGGCATAGTATTCACCAACAAATTTTAATGTCAACTTCGGCGTTACATTTTTTACGGATTCTTTGTCTTCGTTATCCGAGATAGGCATAGGTTCGGTATTTAGTTCTTCCAGGTCTTCTTCCGTTAAATCTTGGCTTACACTTTTCAAAAGATTGTCAACAACTTCACTGTTAATGTCTTAAAATCCTTCACAGTTAATTCCATCTGCTATTAACAATGTGAGTGCCCTCGCACTATAGCACAGCAGAACAGTCAAACGATCCTTTGCGGTTTTAAGCCCCGAGCAGATTTCTCCTCCTTAGATAAGAAAGTTTGTAAAGGCGTTCTTTTCCAAAACTGTCCCGTCTCATTCGCGTTAAAAACTTGATCGACTGTGTAACCTTTCTCTGAAATAAGATTAAAATAAGTTGGAAATGAATTAGTGGTTTCGTGGTCCACTTATGCTGGTTCACCAGCAATTTTCACGTTATGAACTTGTCAAACCAGCCTTTAGTTGCTGAAAATAATTGACTGCCGGTACGTTCATCACCGTTTTGAAACAGAATGTTCATACAAACGCCTAGCTTTTTCACAAATAAAATTTGAACTCAGAGGCATTCTTTTTTTGTGATTAATCTTCTATTCATGCACTCAAAACTTTTTCTATTTTTCGATGTTTATATCGCACACACAGAGGTAATTTTATACGAATAACAGGTCCCTTCTCTAACACTCCTTATATTTTCTTCATTTTTTTTGGCAACGCACTGTTGACTCGTTAACGCTAAAATGGTTTTCAACAGATTCTTTACTTTCACCATAATTTAATTGATCTAAAAGGTCAACTTCCTTAATCAACGGTATAACGGTTTTTTTTCATTTTTCTTGTCCCTTTCAAACATTGATGACATTGTGGCTTGGATAAAACAAGTTTACTAAATAATTCCACAAGTAGACGCGGCGTTTCCAAAACTACCAGACACGATAAGCGAATCCGACACCTGCTTGTTAATTGACGGGGGAAAATCCAAGTTAGTTACTCCCGACGGATACCATAATCGACGTTTGGATTTCGAAAACTATTAAATTAGGAATAAGTCAACAGAAGTGATGCTAAGCTTTTTTGTATGGAGTTGGATGCGCCGGATTGACTCGTTGTTTGTCAGTGATGATAACGCCACTTGTTTTAAATAAGGAAAGCCTATCTTTTGAGTAGTAGGTCTAGAAGTGTACAGTATAACGGATATTAGGAGAATAATCAGATTTCTTTGTGCTAGGTAACTGCAGTACTTCACAAAATAAGACGAGGACACAATTTCCTACAATCTGCATTTTAACAATACTGTCTTTTTTTTAATACGATGTATATTAACGGAGTATCCTGTAATTTTTCCAACCGGGAATACCGAACCCACGAATAGTGAAGGTCTTCTGTATTCTTAATTATTAAAACTGTTCTACGTCCCCATTCGATTAAATAAAAAAATATACAACGATGCTTTAATCAGTAACGTTTAGACAGATCACTTTCTCTGTCTCTGTACTTTCCTCTTATCCATTTCCGTTAAAATAAAAAATTGTTTATTTCAACGTTAAAAAAGGTTGTCCAAATGTCCAAATTAAGTTACATTTTTTTTAATATATTATCCTATTTCGTCAGTTATTTTAATGAATCGGAAGTTATGTGGAAAACGAATACAAAAACTAAGTAGCTCAATTAATAAAAATAATGTTTCAAAGTTAAGAAATGTAGTCCAAATATCCAAGTTAGATTACATTTTTTCCGTTTATATTTTCCGATTTTATCAGTTGCTTTATTGAAACGTTACTAATGTGGAAAACTAATACAAAAAATAAATGATTCAATTAATAAAAATAATGTTTTGAACTGAATCAATTCAAAACGCAAACTAATGCAAACGGAAATCGATTTACCCGACCTAAACACGGATGTAAAGCAGATAGAACAAACAGGAAACCAGATTATACCGTTTCCACACACGCCTTCTATTGTTTATATGAACTATTTGTCTTCTGTCTACAGTAATCAGCTTTGGTGAAACAATATAGGCCTAAGCTTTAAGCAAAATAAGCTCTTATATTAAACAATATTATACATTGAGGTGAATATTTTTTTTAAAATAACACAAAAGTATTGACATACATAAATATATATTGTAATCCTTGGATGATATATATATATATATATATATATATATATATATGTGTGTGTGTGTGTATATATATATATATATATATATATATATATATATCGCAATATGTATTCTTGTGTATCAATAAAGAACATAAGTCAAAATACAAATACAAGAATTATAATTGAATTTACAATTCAAAGCTTTTCGTTGGCTAACAGTATCAACATCATCAGGAATATTAAACAATTCTGATTTGTTTAATATAAACAACAATCATCAGAATTGTTTAATATTCCTGATGATGTTGGTACTGTTAGCCAACGAAAAGCTTTGAATTGTAAATTCAATTATAATTCTTGTATTTGTATTTTGACTTATTTCTTTATATATATATATATAAACAACATAGGTTATTCAAATACAAGAATATTTATTATTTTATATCCATTATATATATATATATATATATATATATATATATATATATATATATATATATGAGAGAGAGAGAGTTAAATAACTCTTTCATAAACAAGAATTTGTATTTTATCTTTCTTGACACATTGAAGCTTTGCCCTGATTGGTAGTACATATCAGCATTATGAAAACTTGCTAAGTACCTTATGGTTCTATTACTACATCTGGATTGTTCATATAATCGTACTATGCTTAAAAGATTAGTTATTCTTATCTTATCTGTTTGATCAAACAGCCATCAATAATCTGTATTTATTTTAGTCTTTTATTCTTAAGATATCATTGAATACGCTAAAAATGGTATTATGTTTTGATTTGAGGTCTAATTAGCTTATTTTCTTTGTGTAGTTTTATAATTCCGTTTAGTAAGTGTATTTTCGGGTTATTATTTATAATATCATTGTTGATTTTCAGATTAAATAATAAGTATAAGTTTTTTATAATATTTTTAAATTCAATTTGATATTTATCAGTGGAATCTTTTTTTAGTTCTATATACTTGTTATCAGCAATATATTTTCATTTTTGTTTATGTATTCTTGTTTATTAATCACAATCACATCATTGCTTTTGTCAGCTTTTATTGTGCATAAGTTATTAATTTCTAATTTTTGTTTTAGGTTATAAAATTATATATATATATATATATATATATATATATATATATTGTTCTACTATGTCGGTAGTGAGCAACTCTGAACTAATTTAAAGTAGAGCCCTAACCACGTGAGCTATGATTCTTTTTTTCTTCCAGAGCCAGAAAGATTTATAAACGGTAATAGTGCTACCATTTAGTCAATTGTTATTTTTATATTGGGTTTAGAGAGTAGACACTTTGCCATGACATCGACAGAGAGTAGACACTCTAGGGAATCAGCCCCGTACACCTAAACCATACTTTCCTACGCCAAAGGCCTTTATATTCTTATCTTAACCTACATCCGACCCAGACCCATCCCAGGCAATCATCGCTTAATTTTCTCTGTGACTTGAAAATAATATAACATAAAACAATTACACTTTTTATTTTTAGCAATTCAAACCCCTTCTCGTGGTGCCCCGTCGAAATCCATAAACGACCTAAATCAGTAACGCATACATAACTCATAAGAAGGAAAGGCAGGCGTCAATTTGAAATTTTCCAGCTACGCACTCAGAAATACGCCAACTCCGGGCATATGGTAACATATGCGAGCCACTATGAGAGTGATAAGACTAAAAAGTAGCAGAAGCTGGTCTGATTTTCTTGGCGGGATGATAAGATTTTCATTCTGGAAACAGGATGAAGATTTTCCTGTTAAAGATTTTATTCTACATAAAGGAGCTGCATAGACATATTTTTATTATTTAGAATATTATTGTACACGGAAGTAATGGTTTATATTAACTAATTACATCTTCCCTAGAGCTACTAGTTTTTCACTAAAAACACTTAAACTTATGTTAGTATGTTACATTTACCTATAGTAGCACTTACTTTTTTTTATTATTGAGGACGGCTATATCGGCAGATGTGTCCCAATGTCAGCTCAAACCTTATGTTTTGGTTAGGAAAACACAACAACCAAAAGGTCAGTTGCTGTCTGAGTTGACGACAATGGGACACTTCTCCCGAAACGCCTATCCTTAATATTCTAAAAATATGTGCTACTATAGCCAAGTGCAACATACTAATTAATATATGTTCAAGCTTTTTTAGTGAATTATTTATAATTTTGAAAATATTTTTAAGAAGTAATTTAAGCTTATAATTATTTTAATTCAGATTATTATTAAAAAAACAAAAATTATTATTCTTTATTTCTTTTTGACAAATTGATCGATCACATCATCAATATTTTCTTTAATATCGCTGTGAACATGAATGACAAAAAGACCCATCAATCGATCTTCCTTCATCTTCGATCTCATCCTCGTTTTTAGTCTCCACAATGTAAAAAATTGCTTTCCTCTGTTGCAACCGAGAGACGTGTTGAAAAGCTTTAACAATTCGCTTAAAACAGAATATCGTTTTCATCGTATTGGTCATAGGAAAATATACTTCCGTTGTATTTTCTTGTGCACTTGATAGTTTGAAGTTTTCTAACACATGATTGTACCCGTGGATTTTGTAACAATGTGGCGGAGGTTCCTTAACGTAGATTTTTGTGTTTGTTTGTAGCTTTGTATTACGTATTAATTGTAATATACTATTCATATTCATGTGATTTGCTCGTTAACAAAGCTAGATGTGTTGTAATAGCAGCAATTCAACTAAAATCAGACCATTTAAACACTAACATGCGTACAAATTCTGTTGTTAGTACTGACCAGATCGTAACTCTTAAACAGAGATTCCTTCACTGACATATTACTTACTAGAAATTTGAATAAAACACTCTTTCGTGTCAAACAAAAACCTGCAGTTGCTTGATGTAATCATCCTGAATTCACTGATTAAACTATATTTAAAAAGTATTTAACTAAGTGAATACGTAATTGATTACTTGCTGACGCGTTTAGCTTGCTGAGGGTTAGCTTCGTAAAAGGAACGAATGTTTTGAAAAGCGTCAGCATGTAAGCAATTACGTATTCATATAGTTAAGTACTTTTTAAATATAGTAAAAACATGCAGTTTTTTTAAAAGTTATAAAAAACGTTTATTAAAAACATATAAAAAGTGTTTGTTCCTGTTTCACGTGGTCTCTGTTCTGCTTTGGTAAAATATTCATCCATTTCGTCATTGTTCTGATACATCTAATTGTTGTGGCTCTCCATTTTCACTTTCTTCACAATCACTATTTTGTTTCATCTCTTGATCTTAAACGTCACTAGAGTCAGAATAGTTTTGATCTCTGGCATGTTCAAAAAATATTTCTTACGTCCACATTTATAGTTCTACTACAAAATAAATCAACGTAGGCGTGCTCACAATAGATGCTGTGCCCCCCACAATACTGACAAAAGGGCACAATCTTTAAATTGCGCTAATATTTTACTTTCACACTCTTTAAAATATACTAATATGTGAAGTTGTTTATTGGAAGATGTGAACCACTGTCAACTCACCCAGGACTCCCGAGAGAAGATGTCACGAAGTTTCTTCTAATCGTTAACTCGTGAAAAAACAGAATACAAAAAATTAGAAGGCTGGAAATCCAAGAAAGGCGAGGGAAATGGCGTAACTAAGTGTTAGTGCAAAATATTTGATTTAAAAATTTAATACAGAGTACCGGAGTTTCATTCTTGGAAACAAAAATTTATTTATTGTAGATCGGTGGGACCTACAAGCCTAAAATCTACAAGGTGGGACTATCTTCGTAAAGTCACCGAACCCCAATTTTGTCTAGGCTTGTAAGAACTAACGAATAGTAAGGGAAACAGGTAATTGGTTCATCCTTGAACTTCGTTTTCAAATCAACAATAGGACACAAGTAAATTTGGTCCTTTTGTAATGAGCTAACTTACTCAGTGAGTTGTGGTATCATTAAGCTGACCGTGCTAATTACATGTGTTTCACTATAAACTGTAGTCTCTTTAATTTTGTAATAAATAATAAAATAGTTGTATTTATTTCGTATCGCTAAGGTAACGGTGCAAAATTATAAATACATTATTTATTAATTTTTATGGGTTTTCCATAAAAGTTGACACCACCACAACTGCAACTGGACCTAAATCCTCACTCTCAACTTACACAAGAATCTTGCAGCCTGTAAGGTGCAAGACACGGCGCGATATTTAATAAGTTTATTGCTTTTCTTAATTATTTTTGAAAAGTCTTTGATTTCTTTATTTTTAAATATTCTTATAAAAATACGCTATAAACACTTATAAAAAAATAATACAAATTCAGTAAAACATAATGAAATTCCATCCGGCTATTGTTTTGATTCAAGTTACTATTTTAAATAAATCATATTTTTTTATAAAGCAAATTTTAGGCTTAACAGGGGAATAATAAATACACAAAAACCTCTAACCACAAAATTTCTTTATTTTACCCTTATGTACATTTCAGTTACAAAGTAACCATCCTCAGAGGGATAACATACAAAGACTGATTAACGCTAAAAAAATACCTTATTTATAATCTACAGAACTAGTGACTCCCACTCCGACCGCCGCGGCCCCACCTGTTAAACAAGGCGTAGCCACGCCCATCGAGTGAAAGCAAGATATCTTACGTCAACTTACTAAAATATAAATTAAAAATACAATAAATACATAATTAAAATTGTTTTTTTGAAATTATAACCAACACAAAATTTAATATAAAAGTCATAATCCTATTTAACAAATTAATATAAAATTGAATGAGGAATAGGACCTCTATCAGAATTTAATAAATTCTCAGGGTTTTAAACCTTCGAAACTATTTAACAACTTTTTAGTTCTAACATTCTTAATTAACTTGACATTATTAACATCTAGATTGTGATTGGTCTTTAAAATATGGGCAGCAATACTAGACTTATCAGATCTTTGGTATTTAATATCCCTAATATGTTCCTTAAATCTAGTTATTACTTTTCGTCTTGTCTGCCCAATATACATTTTATCACAATCCTTACAATTAACTTGGTAAATCCCTGATTTATCAAGTGTTTCTACTTTATCTTTTGCATTACCTAATAAATTTTTAAGGTTATTATGATTTTTATACGCAACTCTCCATTTAACATTCTTAAAAATTCCCTCCAGCCCTTTGGTTAAAACTTTGTCAAAAGGTAAACTAATAAAACGGCTTTCTTCTTTAGTTTCCAAAGGTAATGTTGTTAATTTCTTCCGAAAAATCCTATCTTTTGCTTCCTAAGGATATTATCAATAATTTTTCGTTCATAACCATTAAATTCTGCTGTACTTTTAATATGTTCTAATTCAATATCAAAACGTCTTTTACTCAAAGGAATATTAATCAACCTATTAACTAAAGAAATGAAGGCTGCAGTAGGAAGTGTGGTAGTTTGGCGCGGACCCACCCCTAACTCGGCCGCTACGTAACCTAGGACTATAGGGGTAGTTTTGGATGATGCTCAAGGTCATCCCGACCTTGACCCCAGACCAAGGGGTGGTTTCGACCACGTTCAAGGGGGTAGGGGGTAGTTTTTCGAAAAAAAAAAAAACAAAATCGGCCGCTACGTAACCTAGGACTATAGGGGTAGTTTCGGATGATGCGGGCCGACGTCCTGACCCTGACCGTAGCTTTGGGGGTGGTTTCGACCCCGTCTAGAGGGGTAGGGGGCAGTTTTTCGAAAAAATTTAACTCCAAGCCACTAACCTAGGCTAGCCAAATTGTATCCAACCTAACCCAACCTAGGTGTAGGGGGTGACCTCGGCTACGTTCAGGACCATCACCGGGGGTAGCTCCGGGGGTGGATTGGGGGTGGGGGGTTGTTTTCGAAAAAAATTTGGAAAATCGTGTCTTGACCGATATGATGAGTCTAGAGTGTATTATTGCGTCGGTAGGGGTAGTTTCACCTAGGGGTAGTTTTTACAAAAAATATGAAATTGCCAAAAATCGATCGGTATGATCAACAGACAGTACGGGATACGTGTAGAGGCCCTTTTGGACCGCTGCGGGGGCTGTTTACCTAGGGGTAGTTTTTATAAAAAATATGAAATTGCCGAAAATCGACCGGCTGGATCAAATGACCGTATATGGTATGGTTAAAGTCTATAATGGACCGTTGTGGGGGCGGGTGCACCTGTTTTTTAGATTGCCAAAAATGATCGGTGACCTAGGTAAAAGTCACCCGGGCATTAGTTAAACCCGCCAAGGTAGAGCTAACACGGACCACGCACTCGGTTAAAGCCAAACCGAGCCCAGCCACCCGGCAGCTAGGCCTTAGGTAAAGCTAACACGGAGCTAGCCCTCGGGTAAAGGCATCTCAAGGCCGACCCTTAGGTAAAGTAACCCTGGAATAGCTCCGGTGGTGGGGGTAACTTTTGGAAAGATTTAACGGTTATCTGATGACGTATCAGCGCTTGAGCGAGTCTAGGCACGTAGTAGGCATACCCTAACTAGAGTGTTCTACCCTAAATAAATTGGCTGATGCAGGGCAAGGGGCAAACCCTCAGAGTTAACACACTATCTTGGAGGTAGACCCACCCAAACCCCAGGCATAGCATCCCTGCAGCGGGGATTTAGCCAACCCAAGGCAGGCCCCTAAGTAAAGCCCCCTGAAGAAAAGGCTTAAGGTAAAGCCACCTTGGAGCCTGGTCTTAGGTAAAGCCTCTTTGGAGGTAGACCTTAAGTAAAGCTACCCAAGAGTCTGGCCAGGATGGTTGCTATATCAACTACAACCTATCGACCAAGACAAACACCTCCACCAAGTCCTAGGTAAAGTAACCCAGGAACCAGACTGTCGGTAAAGCTACCACAGAGTCGGAGCTTAGGTAAAGCTAACACGGAGCAAAGCCTCGTGTAAAAGCTATCCCGAAGCCTTGCCCTAGGTAAAGTAACCCAGGAACCAGACCATCGGTAAAGCCACCATGGAGTCGGGGCCTAGGTAAAGCTACCATGGAGTTAGACCATAGGTAAAGTAACCGCGGAGTCGGGCGTGAGGGAAAGCCAGCCAGGCCTTAGGTAAAGCTACCACTGAGGCAGACCTTCGGTAAAGTAACCGCGGGGTCGTGCTCGAGGTAAAGCCACCCAGGACATAGGAATAGTCTATACGGAGTAAGGCCTCAGGTAAAAGCCATCTCGAAGCCAGCCGACAGGTAAAGTAACCCTGGAATCTTACATTAAGTGAGGGTGGTTATCAAATGAAATTACCAAAAATGATCGGCTAGATCAAACGACCAACGTTCCAACTAAACACTAATTTTAACCGACCAACCGAGTGCAAATAGTCAACAAGTTGAATCGACCAATCACAACGCAGGGGCCCGGTAGGCCTACGTAAACGGTCGCAGTAAGACGTGAAAGCCCATATACCATGTTAAACCAATATATATGGTAGTCCACATAATGTGTTAAACAAATATGCAGGCCTAGATACATACTATGCTAGGCCAACATACAAGGGCCTACCATGTCTGTAAACCACAGGCCAAACCCCGTATGACCTGAGCTATTTTCACCTCTTCTATCAGGTTGATCCTGGCAACCGTATAATATGGGAGGTACTATAGGGTACATCTACCAATGCATAACCTATCAAGCCCACGTAAAGATTTATGACGTATCGGCGTTCGAGCGACTCAGGTATTAGGCCCTCCATAACTAGAGGGGGCAAGGGTTATGATTGTCAAAATTTGTCTATGCTACAAAATAATAAACAAAGCAATAAAGTCCTGTCGTTTCAGGGAATACGCTTGACCGTGTGTTAGACATGTACAGACTTGCAGCGATAACGCATTATCTAAAAACCGCAACGGCTGCCGGCGACCGCTATAGCAGGCATAAAAACCCGCAAGGCTGAGTCGTTGTGAATCTAGGCACGTGTTTATGTTTTGATTACTGTATCAAATTACTGTGTATTGTCGGCATACCAAGGCATACATATATAATAAAAAATCGGCTATGTATACACCCTACAGTCAGGATTGTGTTTAAATATAATCGTATTAGGTATACATAAATGTAGGCTGTTATATTTTAGATAAAAAGGTCCATGGAGAAACACACAACATGAATAAATATATGCTATAAAATGAACCTAACTATCTATTCAACAGGGTGTTTTAGCAATATAAGAGCGGTATAAACATATAATATTGGACAAGGCCATCGATATAAGGATCCGAAAAGGGCAGGTATATGAAATAATATATACAATAAGGGTATTCAGCATGACGATTTATTAAACTAGCATATAACAACAATTTTACAGTGCATAGATAAAAATTGTTCTCAATATTACATATATAATGTAAATGTATCGATGATCCGTGATCTGCAATGTGGGCAGCGAATACATCTTGAGAGACAGGTTAAGCAAAAGACATGTCCGCAAGGCGTGGCAACAGCGTTGCGAGGGTTCTCACAACATATAATGCATAAGCCAAACTCCGCCGGTCGTGGCTGAAGGCAAAAAAGTCAATTAGTAACAACTGTATATACATATACAAATCCTGTAAGAAACAATATGATTAGTAAATAGGTCCAGATAGCCTGAAAGAAAAGCCAATTGAAATAATATGAAAATCTACCTACATTATTGGTACGCTGAACAGTGTAGTCTCCAGCCACCACAATATCCTGTAGGAATCGTCTCGTCATGCCCCAAACGTTATACGCAAAGGTCCGGCTTGTCTTGTAGTAAGATTTTGAGGCAGCCGTCCGTAGATCCCTAATTGCCAGCTGGAGCTGCATTAAAGTGTAATCCAGCGTCTGTATGCATGTGCGGGGTGAAGGCGGGTTCCTCGGTGGATGAGAAACCATCAGGAAATCGTGCAGGCGAAACGAAAACGAATCATCAGAACTATAGCGGGGTCTATGGTCTTCCTCATCGCTGTCCGTATCAATGCCGGGCGGTCGGGAAGGTAAATCTCCTGGAGACGAGCCCATAGGTAGTAGTAGAGGCGAATAGGTTAGTGAAGAATCTGAAAGCGCGTATATCTCCACCTGTATTATACATAGCTGTGGAAGAGTCCATTTGAGAGGTGAGTGGACGAGTCCAAGCGAGATGGACTGATCCACAATTACGTCACAACTACGAATGTTGATTACAGCACGGCGGGTGATACCGTATGTAGAGGTAAACACATCGTACCCGATGAGAGGTTTAAATACAAGTTAACACATAATATAAAATGCATAGCCCTGGTTATCACATAGTAGCCCCGTTGTGTAGCCCTACCGATGGTTAACACAAAATATCCGATGCCCGGGCTAACTAGGGTTTAACAAACAGTATCCAAAGCATAGCCTGACCAAGGGATATCACAAAGTATCCGTTGAGTAGGCTGATTACAAACTAACACATAATAATCATTGCATAGTCTGGCTAGTGGTTATTAAATAGTACCTGTTGCATAGCCAGGCTAATGATTAACACATAGTACCCGATGCATAGTCTGACTAGGGTAAACACATAGTATCCGAACCATAGATTGACTAATGGTTAACACACGGTATCCAAAGCATAGCTAGGCTAGTGAATAACTAGTGGTTAGTTTGACTATGGTTAACACACACACAGTATCCGATGCGTAGCTTAGCTAATGGATAACACATAGTAACCTATGCTTAGCCTGACTAGGGCTAACACATATCCTATGAATGGCTCGACTAAGGCTAACACACAGTATCCGGATCGAATATGACGTCATCCAGGGCGAAGACGGCGGCTATGTTGATACCGTGATGGCCAGTGTAGGCTAGATCAAATAGCCAGCGTTTCAACTAAACTACTGTCTTACGCTAAGTTTAACCGCCCAACATTTACACCAAGCTCAAATAGGCTACGGCCAGATCAACGTTTCAGCTAACCAACGGTGAAAAACTTACGCTAATCAACCAGCAAACTGACACCTGGTTCAAATGGGTTATGGTTAGTGAAGGCACAGGAGCCTTAGGCCTTAGACATAGCTACCAACGCATACCAAAATAGCTATGCAGAAACCGTCAAGGCCTGTCTAGGTATGTTGTATCATTTACAGCATCAAAACTAAGGTAAAGCTACCTTTCAGGTATGCCCTAGGTAAAGCTACCTTTGAGGTAGGCCTTAGGTATAACCAGCCCCGAGGTCAGGTCGTAGGTAAGGCTTGCTTGGAGTCAGCCCTTAGGTAAAGCGAGACCATAGGTAAAGCCAACCCTAAGCCTTAGGTAAAGCTAGCTTGGAGTCAACCCTTAACAATAGGTAAGCGGCTACCGATGCTCGCCTTTCATAATAGGTACTTAAGGTGTAAATAAAACTCTGGATATACAGGTAAGACTTTATTAACGAATATTTTGAACAATTACTCCAGATTCAGATATAGCCGGTAGCGTCTGTCTACGTGTTTCCTACATATGGGGCACATCTGCACCTTTTCAGCACACTCGTTGCAATAAACGTGACCGCAGGGTATGATGACGGTGCATGGTGGTCTTCCCAAGCAGACAGCGCAGTCCCCTATACGATAGCCGCCTCCTTCAATCTGCTCTCCCGAACTTCTCTGTTTCAACACACGTACAAAGCGGATAATTTATATTATTGTACACGAATAGTATAAATACAGGTATCGCTACAAAATGTAACACTTACGACCGTGTATGGAGGGTCTCGCTCGACCATTACTGCCTTCGCTTCAGCGACGGCCACTCTTCTTCTGCCCTCTTCAACTAGCTTGTCCAGCTCGCCAATCATAATCCTCCATACGCCGACTGCGTAGAAGCTATCCTCACACGTGTCTTTACGCAACGCCGCCTCTAGGTCCGATACAAGCCGTCTTAGCATATGTAGTGCATCAATCGTTACGCTACGTGCTGCAGCTGCACGTGCATACTCCACAACAGTCTAGAAAAGGATTAAATAGAAATTATAAAAAAATCTTGTATAAGCCTATACTACCACTATCACTGTTCAATAAAACTTACCGCATATTGAGGAGGATATCGTATCCTGCGTCCTAAACAAAGTAAACAGTCAATACGGGCGTGCTCGACCCCTCGTATGTGCTTCAGTTCCTCCTCTAATACGCTTGAATAGAAAATTCGATTTCCAACCCTGATGATAGCGTGATTTATTGGTCCAGCCTATGAAATACAATTTATTAGTAATGAAAAATACAAAGATAACGTTAATAACGCAATAGGAATACAATAATCACCAGTGTTGGATGGTTGGTAGACTCGGGTCCTTTGGCCGGAGTGTTTGTCCCCTGAAAGAAACATATCATTATTAGATATGAAAATGAGCCTCTGATAATAGTCTAAATTGTATATAATTACCTGCGATGTGGTACCAGAGGTACTCGGTTCGGCTTCCATCGAATTGCGGCTATAGTACGGTGTCCTTGGGCTACGTCTGCTATCGTCCCAAATACCCGTTTCATCGTCGTTGTTTGTTGGCTGGAAAAACCAATGGAAAAATTGGAATAACGAAAAATAGAAAGTATTTAGAAAAAAGAACACACTATTTCATACTCACCTCTGACTGAATACTTTTATCGGTCATCGTTAATCTTAACACACTTAATTGCAAAAACGCCAAAGACTGGTGCTCTCTGTATGAAATTCCCGACATATATACCTACTTCACCCCTCCCCGCGTAATTGCTCATCACAAGCCGAAAAACGGTATATAATTACCTCTATGACCGACGGTAATAGAGTAGATCATACTCACAGAGCTCGGCAATGCTTCTTTAAAACCTATACATTAATACTGTTATGACCGCGATATCAACATAACCGCAGCAAATGACGTCAAACAAAATGTCGGTCAAGATGGCGTCCGGACGGTCATCTGTATAGGTTTAACTGTTGCTTGCCATAACACTAGTCCGTCTGCAGGGGAAGTCGGCCAAAGGGCGGGTGTGTACAAATCTGAACGAGTTCAACATGCCTCTGATCAACCTTGACGTAATCATCCCCTAGCCAACAATATAAGTACGGACAACACAGACCCAAGTCCTCAGACAACACCATGGTAGGTGTCTACTACTGGACAGATACTCTCACAATTGAGAAGAAAGCCTTCCCCAAACTATCACCGTATCGTCGTAGATTACGATCGTTCCGTACTTGGAAAGGAGTGTCAAATGATACTGTCAACCCCGAGCGTCTCAGCGAGGCGGGTTTCTTTTACACCGGCCCAGAGGATCAAACATTGTGCTTTACATGCGCCGGAGGCCTTAAAGATTGGTCAGCGAATGATGATCCGTTACAGGAACATGCAAAGTGGTTTCCTAAATGTAAATACATAGTGGGTATATGTGCTAAACAGGCACAGATGGGGGAAGACATCTGTACAACAGACGATGAAGACTACTCGGACGACGATGACGGTGTAAACAATCTGAATGATCGTACGCTGTGCAAGATTTGCTGTATCGAAGAAATACAGGTTGCCCTTCTACCGTGCGGACATGTGTTTGCCTGTCTGGGGTGTGCATTGAACCTTCAAGAGTGTAGCATATGCAGAGTGCGGACATCCGCTACGATAAGAGTATATCTATCGTAGCCTAATGTAAATAATACTACTATGTGATCAATAAAATGATTTTGTTTACATGTGTTTGTACTTATTGAAACTCCTAGAACAAACTATATAGGTAGAGGTCAACATAGGATAAGTACTAGTGTCTTGATAATAATATGATTTGAACAATAACCAAATTAAACATTCAGTGTTAAATCTAGTTACAGCTGCATTATACACATTACAATCTGTTTGACAGGTCGCAACCCGCATGAGACACTAGATATCTAGTAAACTCGGCCTCTAGACAAGTTTAACACTAACTTAGACATATCTCGTAAAAATTCCAATCATCCGGCGTAATTTAGGTTAAATATAACTTCGCAAAAACATGTAAACTCATGCTAAATCTAGTGTGGTATTTCTAACATAAACTGTTGTTAAAATCTGATTAGGGCAAAACACGGGCCCTTCTCTAAGCTGGCTTTACCTACGACCTGACCTCGGGGCTGGTTTTACCTAAGGCCTACCTCAAAGGTAGCTTTACCTAGGGCATACCTGAAAGGTAGCTTTACCTTAGTTTTGATGCTGTAAATGATACAACATACCTAGACAGGCCTTGACGGTTTCTGCATAGCTATTTTGGTATGCGTTGGTAGCTATGTCTAAGGCCTAAGGCTCCTGTGCCTTCACTAACCATAACCCGTTTGAACCAGGTGTCAGTTTGCTGGTTGATTAGCGTAAGTTTTTCACCGTTGGTTAGCTGAAACGTTGATCTGGCCGTAGCCTATTTGAGCTTGGTGTAAATGTTGGGCGGTTAAACTTAGCGTAAGACAGTAGTTTAGTTGAAACGCTGGCTATTTGATCTAGCCTACACTGGCCATCACGGTATCAACATAGCCGCCGTCTTCGCCCTGGATGACGTCATATTCGATCCGGATACTGTGTGTTAGCCTTAGTCGAGCCATTCATAGGATATGTGTTAGCCCTAGTCAGGCTAAGCATAGGTTACTATGTGTTATCCATTAGCTAAGCTACGCATCGGATACTGTGTGTGTGTTAACCATAGTCAAACTAACCACTAGTTATTCACTAGCCTAGCTATGCTTTGGATACCGTGTGTTAACCATTAGTCAATCTATGGTTCGGATACTATGTGTTTACCCTAGTCAGACTATGCATCGGGTACTATGTGTTAATCATTAGCCTGGCTATGCAACAGGTACTATTTAATAACCACTAGCCAGACTATGCAATGATTATTATGTGTTAGTTTGTAATCAGCCTACTCAACGGATACTTTGTGATATCCCTTGGTCAGGCTATGCTTTGGATACTGTTTGTTAAACCCTAGTTAGCCCGGGCATCGGATATTTTGTGTTAACCATCGGTAGGGCTACACAACGGGGCTACTATGTGATAACCAGGGCTATGCATTTTATATTATGTGTTAACTTGTATTTAAACCTCTCATCGGGTACGATGTGTTTACCTCTACATACGGTATCACCCGCCGTGCTGTAATCAACATTCGTAGTTGTGACGTAATTGTGGATCAGTCCATCTCGCTTGGACTCGTCCACTCACCTCTCAAATGGACTCTTCCACAGCTATGTATAATACAGGTGGAGATATACGCGCTTTCAGATTCTTCACTAACCTATTCGCCTCTACTACTACCTATGGGCTCGTCTCCAGGAGATTTACCTTCCCGACCGCCCGGCATTGATACGGACAGCGATGAGGAAGACCATAGACCCCGCTATAGTTCTGATGATTCGTTTTCGTTTCGCCTGCACGATTTCCTGATGGTTTCTCATCCACCGAGGAACCCGCCTTCACCCCGCACATGCATACAGACGCTGGATTACACTTTAATGCAGCTCCAGCTGGCAATTAGGGATCTACGGACGGCTGCCTCAAAATCTTACTACAAGACAAGCCGGACCTTTGCGTATAACGTTTGGGGCATGACGAGACGATTCCTACAGGATATTGTGGTGGCTGGAGACTACACTGTTCAGCGTACCAATAATGTAGGTAGATTTTCATATTATTTCAATTGGCTTTTCTTTCAGGCTATCTGGACCTATTTACTAATCATATTGTTTCTTACAGGATTTGTATATGTATATACAGTTGTTACTAATTGACTTTTTTGCCTTCAGCCACGACCGGCGGAGTTTGGCTTATGCATTATATGTTGTGAGAACCCTCGCAACGCTGTTGCCACGCCTTGCGGACATGTCTTTTGCTTAACCTGTCTCTCAAGATGTATTCGCTGCCCACATTGCAGATCACGGATCATCGATACATTTACATTATATATGTAATATTGAGAACAATTTTTATCTATGCACTGTAAAATTGTTGTTATATGCTAGTTTAATAAATCGTCATGCTGAATACCCTTATTGTATATATTATTTCATATACCTGCCCTTTTCGGATCCTTATATCGATGGCCTTGTCCAATATTATATGTTTATACCGCTCTTATATTGCTAAAACACCCTGTTGAATAGATAGTTAGGTTCATTTTATAGCATATATTTATTCATGTTGTGTGTTTCTCCATGGACCTTTTTATCTAAAATATAACAGCCTACATTTATGTATACCTAATACGATTATATTTAAACACAATCCTGACTGTAGGGTGTATACATAGCCGATTTTTTATTATATATGTATGCCTTGGTATGCCGACAATACACAGTAATTTGATACAGTAATCAAAACATAAACACGTGCCTAGATTCACAACGACTCAGCCTTGCGGGTTTTTATGCCTGCTATAGCGGTCGCCGGCAGCCGTTGCGGTTTTTAGATAATGCGTTATCGCTGCAAGTCTGTACATGTCTAACACACGGTCAAGCGTATTCCCTGAAACGACAGGACTTTATTGCTTTGTTTATTATTTTGTAGCATAGACAAATTTTGACAATCATAACCCTTGCCCCCTCTAGTTATGGAGGGCCTAATACCTGAGTCGCTCGAACGCCGATACGTCATAAATCTTTACGTGGGCTTGATAGGTTATGCATTGGTAGATGTACCCTATAGTACCTCCCATATTATACGGTTGCCAGGATCAACCTGATAGAAGAGGTGAAAATAGCTCAGGTCATACGGGGTTTGGCCTGTGGTTTACAGACATGGTAGGCCCTTGTATGTTGGCCTAGCATAGTATGTATCTAGGCCTGCATATTTGTTTAACACATTATGTGGACTACCATATATATTGGTTTAACATGGTATATGGGCTTTCACGTCTTACTGCGACCGTTTACGTAGGCCTACCGGGCCCCTGCGTTGTGATTGGTCGATTCAACTTGTTGACTATTTGCACTCGGTTGGTCGGTTAAAATTAGTGTTTAGTTGGAACGTTGGTCGTTTGATCTAGCCGATCATTTTTGGTAATTTCATTTGATAACCACCCTCACTTAATGTAAGATTCCAGGGTTACTTTACCTGTCGGCTGGCTTCGAGATGGCTTTTACCTGAGGCCTTACTCCGTATAGACTATTCCTATGTCCTGGGTGGCTTTACCTCGAGCACGACCCCGCGGTTACTTTACCGAAGGTCTGCCTCAGTGGTAGCTTTACCTAAGGCCTGGCTGGCTTTCCCTCACGCCCGACTCCGCGGTTACTTTACCTATGGTCTAACTCCATGGTAGCTTTACCTAGGCCCCGACTCCATGGTGGCTTTACCGATGGTCTGGTTCCTGGGTTACTTTACCTAGGGCAAGGCTTCGGGATAGCTTTTACACGAGGCTTTGCTCCGTGTTAGCTTTACCTAAGCTCCGACTCTGTGGTAGCTTTACCGACAGTCTGGTTCCTGGGTTACTTTACCTAGGACTTGGTGGAGGTGTTTGTCTTGGTCGATAGGTTGTAGTTGATATAGCAACCATCCTGGCCAGACTCTTGGGTAGCTTTACTTAAAGTCTACCTCCAAAGAGGCTTTACCTAAGACCAGGCTCCAAGGTGGCTTTACCTTAAGCCTTTTCTTCAGGGGGCTTTACTTAGGGGCCTGCCTTGGGTTGGCTAAATCCCCGCTGCAGGGATGCTATGCCTGGGGTTTGGGTGGGTCTACCTCCAAGATAGTGTGTTAACTCTGAGGGTTTGCCCCTTGCCCTGCATCAGCCAATTTATTTAGGGTAGAACACTCTAGTTAGGGTATGCCTACTACGTGCCTAGACTCGCTCAAGCGCTGATACGTCATCAGATAACCGTTAAATCTTTCCAAAAGTTACCCCCACCACCGGAGCTATTCCAGGGTTACTTTACCTAAGGGTCGGCCTTGAGATGCCTTTACCCGAGGGCTAGCTCCGTGTTAGCTTTACCTAAGGCCTAGCTGCCGGGTGGCTGGGCTCGGTTTGGCTTTAACCGAGTGCGTGGTCCGTGTTAGCTCTACCTTGGCGGGTTTAACTAATGCCCGGGTGACTTTTACCTAGGTCACCGATCATTTTTGGCAATCTAAAAAACAGGTGCACCCGCCCCCACAACGGTCCATTATAGACTTTAACCATACCATATACGGTCATTTGATCCAGCCGGTCGATTTTCGGCAATTTCATATTTTTTATAAAAACTACCCCTAGGTAAACAGCCCCCGCAGCGGTCCAAAAGGGCCTCTACACGTATCCCGTACTGTCTGTTGATCATACCGATCGATTTTTGGCAATTTCATATTTTTTGTAAAAACTACCCCTAGGTGAAACTACCCCTACCGACGCAATAATACACTCTAGACTCATCATATCGGTCAAGACACGATTTTCCAAATTTTTTTCGAAAACAACCCCCCACCCCCAATCCACCCCCGGAGCTACCCCCGGTGATGGTCCTGAACGTAGCCGAGGTCACCCCCTACACCTAGGTTGGGTTAGGTTGGATACAATTTGGCTAGCCTAGGTTAGTGGCTTGGAGTTAAATTTTTTCGAAAAACTGCCCCCTACCCCTCTAGACGGGGTCGAAACCACCCCCAAAGCTACGGTCAGGGTCAGGACGTCGGCCCGCATCATCCGAAACTACCCCTATAGTCCTAGGTTACGTAGCGGCCGATTTTGTTTTTTTTTTTTTCGAAAAACTACCCCCTACCCCCTTGAACGTGGTCGAAACCACCCCTTGGTCTGGGGTCAAGGTCGGGATGACCTTGAGCATCATCCAAAACTACCCCTATAGTCCTAGGTTACGTAGCGGCCGAGTTAGGGGTGGGTCCGCGCCAAACTACCACACTTCCTACTGGCTGCAAATTTGTGTTATTTACATTTTTTCTCAGGTTGACAACCTGAGAATTTATTAAATTCTGATAGAGGTCCTATTCCTCATTCAATTTTATATTAATTTGTTAAATAGGATTATGACTTTTATATTAAATTTTGTGTTGGTTATAATTTCAAAAAACAATTTTAATTATGTATTTATTGTATTTTTAATTTATATTTTAGTAAGTTGACTTAAGATATCTTGCTTTCACTCGATGGGCGTGGCTACGCCTTGTTTAATAGGTGGGGCCGCGGCGGTCGGAGTGGGAGTCACTAGTTCTGTAGATTATAAATAAGGTATTTTTCTAGCGTTAATCAGTCTTTGTATGTTATCTCTCTGAGGATGGTTACTTTGTAACTGAAATGTACATAAGGGTAAAATAAAGAAATTTTGTGGTTAGAGGTTTTTGTGTATTTATTATTAAATTCAACCACAGTATATTCCTAATAAATATTAACAGGGGAAGTTTAGTAAATAAAATATGTTTACTTCATATTAACGTTGATATAAACTAACATCTTACATTTATCAACCTTCTCGCCTTAAGCCAATAATATAAAAACACGGGCAATGACGAGTTTAAATACTGGTTAGTTGTAGTCCAGGTTGACAAAAGGGTATTTACTTTTCTTGAAACAGCCGTCCTTAATATACACGTATCAAACCCAGCTAAGACTCATGTCATTCCACGAGCTCCCGACTGGGCTCCCTGGTACTTTTGGCTGTTTGAATATAACCCGTAAAGAAACTCGTTTTCAAGAAAGAGAAGGGGATTTTAAGAAACCATAAAGGGGTTCCAGAAATGTTTCCAAAAATGGCAGAAGCGCAGGGACAGGTTACTTTGAAGAGAATTCAGTTTTTGGTTTGAATGTGTGTAGTCTCTTTGGTAGTGCGTATAACCTGTTCCTGCCATTGTTGGAAATATTTGTGGAAACGAGTATTTGAAATCCCCTTATCTTCTTTAAAACGAGTTCCTTTACGGGTTACTTTCAAATAGCCAAAAGCCACAGGGAGTCACGAATCATAGAAGTGTTGTGTTGGCGACGAAAGCATGAATGAGATGTGCAGAATGATTAGGTGCATTATCCGGACGCAGCTTCCAAGTTTTTGCTGATCAAGACTGATCCGGTCGTTTACGCCGCGCCGTTCAGCACCAAGTAGGCGACGATGGACTTCCAGATAGTATTCCTTTTTGATGATTTGGTCTTGTAGTGTGTTCATGATGCACCACCCCACTGAAGCCTGAGATGACCTTAACTTGGCTCTGAACCTGCCGTGGTTCTTGTTTCGAGGATGTCGTGTGTTTCTACACAAGCTTCTTGAATCTAGTGATTTTTTCCATTCACGAATGACCATGCATTTGGCATAATTTAATGCAGTAACAAGGTTTTCCGTCATTTTAAAACTGTATAGAATCCGACGAGCCCTAAGCACAAGTAAGCACTAAGACTGAGGCTTTTTTGAAACGATTGTGCAAGACACCATCTTTATCAAAACGTGAATGAAGTAGTTGTTTAGAAGAATTATGTTTGATTTCCAGTGCGAGTGTTCTATCCCAGCAAACATTTGTGAATAAGATAGTTATTTAGATGTGTTATATTTGATTTGTAGTGTGGGTTGTGTTGATGGCTGGCGTTATGTAACGGCTAATAGAATGACTGATGTCCATGTCTTCCCCACAGCCATGAAGATGAGCCTGTCAAAATATTTTCAGTCTTTTTGCGATCAAGTTAGAATTTAAGACTAAACGATGAGCAATATTCTGGGTATTTTATGTTTAAACTAATTAAAATTACAACTATCTGAACTTTTAATTAATTTAGTTATAAAAATACTTCCTGAGACATAGCCTTTTCAAGTGTACAAAACAATCTTCAATAGCATCCAGATGGGTATTTTTAAAGCCTGGTCAAAGAGTAGGTCTATATGCAATATGTAACAGGTTTGTTCATTTAATGTTATCCATTATATTAATATTTGGTGTCCAGTTTGTAAACTTCATATCACTCTAGTGTGTAGAGATGTGGTTTTTTGTTAATGTGGACGATTTCTAAGTTGTGGTTGATGACCACAAAGTGGCTTATTTCTATTGTGACTAGCAAAGTACGAGCCAGTCATATTTAACCGAGTTCTTTGAATCCATAGAAAGCTACAGCCTTATTGGCCAAAATAGAGTTTGTTACATTTTAATTTCTATTGTATATACTTGGTACTTGGATTTACCTGGGTTTTTGAAATTTTGGGGGATCTTCTTTGAGGTCTTGTTTGTTTATGCATGTGACATATTTTCCATGGTGTTTTTGTTTTATCAATTATTCTGTTATTTATGTGTACTAGGTATTTGTGTTGATTTCTTTATGTTTTTTTTCTGCAGACATTAGTTTTTTTTTAATCTATGGAGCATGGATCTAAAAGCAATATGCTTATACAAATTACTAGAGTAGGTGCTTTGAAATGTGCAAGAATGTCATCATAGCTAGTTTCCTGCAGATGTTTTTCTGTACAGCATTTTGTTATGAAGCTGAAGAAATTTAAAGATCAGTCTGATTCGAGTTTTGTGGCAAAGTAGAGTTTTTGGTATAGTTATTTTATGTGATGTAGAAGTTTCTTGCATTGACAGTATTGCGCCTGTAAAATTTTAGAATGTCATTAAGTTATTTTTTGTATTGTTTGAGAATTTTTTTTTTAATATGCTGTTTGAATGTCATTAAAGATCCTGCCATTTAGAACTCCATGGTAAGACATTTATTCAGGAGTACAATTATAAGTTGAAGTTCAAGCAGGTTTTTCTCTTTAAAGGTTTAAAAGATGTCAAGATTTTAGTAAATTGTTCTGCATGAGTTAGGCGTTTAGATGTTTAAATATAGGACTAGTGATATACAAGTCTCTTGTAGCATACGAGAGAAGTATCGAGTTCAAAGTTATATTTCTGAGTTGGAAGGTATATTTTCAGTACTATTTTTTCATGAGATATGTTCTGTATTTTATGAATATGTCTTTCATGACATTATAGACAAAATGTCTTTAAAATGTCTGCTTTTCACAACCCTTTCTAGTGGCCAATCTTCACAATGATGAGGAAGAATTACATACATTCTATGCTAACGTTTCTTGTAAGTATGTTATTATTAATTTAGCTTCTAAGTTTAATTTTAAAAGGTTTAATGTATCCCCCTGAACAAAATCTGCAAGCTTGATACTTTATGTTTTAGTGTTCAAAACAAAATGAATGGTTAGTGGGGATTTGGTGGACAGGATTAATGTTAACATGTATTTGTAAGAGGGAGATTGAGCCACAGCTAATTAGGAAAGCTTGGTTCCCTCTTTCACGCCTTCTTTAATGTTCCTGCATTAATACAAAGATATATAAGCATATATATATATATGCTGCTCTTCAAAAAACATCAGACGGCAGCTTTAAACAAATTCATAACCAAATTTTATTCTTCAAAGATAATAAATGATACGGGTTGATTCGATTTTATGAAAAATCCACATCTGTGGCCTAATCTTGGTGTAAAGAATAGACATCTCAATATGTCCCTGACAGGAAAAAAATACATCAGAAATGCACACACATAGAAAAGATTCTTATGAATATTTTCCTATTCATAAGAACTACTTCCATCAAACATAAGCAAGTTATTTCAGAGACACAAAAACCTCCAGGAGGTTATGGGGCTTTCAGCAGCTGAAAGATGTAGATAACATACTAATGTAACTCATTAGGGGAACAGGAGTCATAAATTTCTCTGTAATAAACAATAGAAATAGAGTACCACAGTTTAAGATTCAAGATTTAAAAAAACAACAAAAAAGTTATCACATCTGTCTCCAGACAATATTCTAAATATATATTTACAGTCCATAAATATTGTCCAATAAAGTAAAATTTAATCACTAATTCATTACTCTTACATTTTACAAAAACTGGCTTCTATTCAACATTGTAAACTGAAATGATTTTTTAAATAACACTGGACTAAAATATTTGCTTAGAATTTAATAATTACCTGTAGTTTATTATTCATGTTGTAAGGATGTTTTAAGATTTTGGTTATTATTTATGTTGTAAGGATGTTATAAGATTTTGGTTATTATTTATATTGTAAGGATGTTATAAGATGTTGGTTATTATTTATGTTGTAAGGATGTTATAAGATGTTGGTTATTATTTATGTTGTAAGGATGTAATCAGATGTTGGTTATTATTTATGTTGTAAGGATGTTATAAGATGTTGATTATTATTTATGTTGTAAGGATGTTATCAGATGTTGGTCGAACATTTTTACAGAGCAAAGCAAATTTCATGCTTTTTAAGAAAATTATTCAGCTTTGAAATTCTGGTGATACATATAATATTACAATCACAAGTAATTGAATGTTTATGCTAGTAAAGCGATGCAATTTTTAGTAAAGGTATTCACAGAATTATAAAGCAGAGAGTGTAATCGTAAAAAATGGTAGTTTTCCAGGTAATATAGTTTATGTTATCAAATTTATAATGTTACAAATATATATAGTTGCTTATAAGTTTCAATAGATTTAATCAATTTTGATTACTGTTAACATCTAAATTAAGACACATTAAATTTGGTTTTGTAATGTTTAGAGCAGAAGGGCTATATGTGATTCTGGGCGGAATTAAAGGTATTGCCATCGCAATCAAGACGTCCATGTCAGTTATTTATAACACAAACAACCCCAAGTGAAATTTTAGTATGTCCCATCTGGCCTAACACTTGCCACCTTAATTGTTTATTCTACATTCAATTATTGCATAGTACCTTCTAAGTAATAACACATCAAATCTGTTTAACTTGCTTAGAGTTGTTCTGGATTAAACCTCCCTTAAAAGGATTATAGAGTTTCTTTTTAATCTTTTCTAGACTCAAAACATTATTTATTAGACTTTAACATGCATCAAGAAAACATTTGCCTATACCAGTACTTATATTTTCTCTAAATAAGAATGGCGATTTCGAGAGATGTGTCTTATTATCAACTCGATTGTAATATGTAGGTGATACTATAAACATGTTTATATATTAATATATGTTAAAGTACATACTTAAGTTGAACATAAAAATCAAAATATTAAATAAGCTATTTTGTAACAAATTTCTATACCTAAGGCCTTACTTGCTGATGCGTTTCGAAACAATCGTTCCTTTTACTTAAGTAAAGGTTTTGCTTCATAAAAGGAACGATTGTTTCAAAACATGTCAGCAAGTAAGCCCTTACGTATTTACTTGGTTAAGTATCATTTAATTATAAAACGAAATAACTTGTTCTTGTGTACAGATGACATGCCAAAATGATCCAATAAATAAGCAATTTCCCTATCAAGTATTTTTTATACCTCCCACAAATCAGACTTCGGCATTCAGTCTAGAAAGGTAGCATTAAGTCAGGCTAATCTACCTCAATGGATTAACCTGACTTCCAAAATAAATAAAAACTCCCTGTGAAGGTAATTAATGTTAGCCGACTACTCTAAATTTTGAAAATACAAAAGTCTTGATAATTCGAGTTAAATGGGATCGAGACCCCCTTGGAATAACAAAAACTGAAATAACATGGAAATATGTTTCTGTATATTACAAAAAAACAGGGTTTCGAATGAATCCTAATACTATAATTAATAATGCACAATTTTATTACAACTGTACAATACGTTTATAGAACTGTATTGATCACAGTACTTCTATAAACTAATGTTGTTTTGGAATACATTGTTCATCATGGTAGCTACATTTTTTGGAAAAAGTAATGAAGTGTCTTCTGTGGCTTATTAGATTTTTTGAGATGCAGTGTCGCGTAGAAGTCTTAGCAGAAGCACATCTGTTGGTGTGGTGTCTGTTATTCAATATAGCATAGTGCAGTTTCCAAGTCAACTGTTCCTTAGTCATTGTAGAGAGGTATTCGTTATTGAGAGGTTGTGTTGTCAAGAATGCTCCCACCCAATCTTACCGCATTACGCATATCGCACAATCGTACGTATGGTAATAAAAGGGATACAGTATATTAACACAAGCGTAAATAGTGTAATAGGCCAATGTTAATATAT
>JBAIZL010000002.1:271925654-272038154 GCA_036971475.1 Prosapia bicincta | reverse complement strand
ACCACTCAACAAAGTTAGTGAACACAGTTTCTAATGAGTTCAACATTGCTACATTCTCAATGAAATGCTTGGGCATCCATAATATATCGAAACTGAAATCCATGTTTCAGTAAATAGTTTTCATTCAGTAATGAAATATTTTCAATAATTTTTTAGGTCCTTAGAGTATTTAGTCTCACTGATGTGATTTTTAATGATCTATTTAGCACCAATCAAGAGACAGAGTATATTGAAGAACGGAAACTGAGAACACTCGCCACAGTACTGTCAAACCATGTGCTGAATTACGAGGACATAATTGGGACCATAAAAAAAAAGCCAAACCTACTACAGAAGATGGAACTATAAAATCTTATATATGGATATTTCTAGTCACAATTTGGAGGCTAATAAAAGTCGGATTTCTTCGGACTTACTGCTACAAAAATATTTTTAAAACATAAAGACAGTTTTCTGGACACTACTCTCAAAGGTTTGTTGGAAATATACAGCAAGGACCCAAAAAATCTGCATTTAAAAAATAAACTTTTACAGTTTTACTCTAAAAAAAGTTTTAAAAATGCTACTAGGAACTTTGCAGTTGATTTCAACTTTATGGATGGATTGGTTTTTTTCCAAATATATATGTTGGTATCTTTAATAACACTGATATATCCTTATTTTTCCATATTATCCTTGTATCTTAAATTCAAATAAAACCCAATTCAGGTTACCCTTCCCTGCATTGAGTGCATCTATTCCCTTGAAAAATATACCACCCAATGCCACTGAAATAAGTTTAAACTGAACACTTCATCCCTGCAATTTCGTCATATTTCTCTACTAACACAAATAATATATCATCATCCAATACACTGTTACATTAATTTACTGTGTACAACATTTTTTTAAATCCATTGTTTTTATAACTCTTTGCATTAAAAAAATAGAATTTCTACAAATCTCAAATTTCACATGAAGCATGTTTATACATCGAAGTACACCATGTAGGCATAAATGTATTTATCCACTACAAAAACTTTTTAATTAAACATTGAAATTTTTTATTACTACAGATATTAACATTAGATAGTAAATGAAAAACAATGTTTTCAGTACCTTTACTTTAAAATAATTTCTTTTGTGGTATTGCTTTAGATAAATTTTACCCTAAAAAGTTATGCCACTGAAAATTTGGTGTAGCATACCATATCTATGTAAATTATTATTGATAGTCTTTCATTAAAATCAGTTTTTAATAGCAATAACAACATACTGAATTTGACTAATACGGTTAGTTTGTATGCTAAAGTATGAACAACCATGCTTCTGTTCTGAAATGCTTCTGTGAAATTGAATACATTTTTTATTTTGTTACACAACTTGTTAATAAATAAAATTATAAATAATATTCCAATTTTCTAAATACATGAATCAACATATTAGTTTTATATTTTGGTCATATATTATTGTTTACCTTAGATATTTTCTACAATAGATATTTAAAAGAAGCATAAAGTACAAAATGTACTTTTTTTTCAAAGTAGCTTACATATTAACATATATTAAATAGTGATTCTTATATAGTACCTGTCTCAATGAGATCTTTGCAATATAACGGATATCACTGCCTTCTCGTTTGAACTGTGGATGTGGTTTGTCCCTGATTATAAACACAATGTCTGCAGGAATTTTGTTTCTTCCTTGATCACCTTCTTTTTGGAAGGTAATTTTAGTTCCTGCTTTCCAACCAGGTTTAACATTTATTGTTAACACTTTATCTTCTTTTCGCGATGAACCATCTTGTTGGAGAACTCTTCTTGATATTTTCATTTTCTTTGTGCATCCACGAACAATGTCCTCTAATGTCACATACAAGTCATGTTCTATTGGAGAATCTTGAAGTTTGTCTTTTCTGTTAGGGGAATTTCCATGAATGTTAAATGAATGTGACCTAAATGCACCACCTGGTCCAGTTCTTGGGCCCATACCCATTCCTGACAACCCAAAAGGATCTAAATCAGTATCCATTTCATCATCATGACCGAAACCACTGAACATACGGTTGCTTCCTGGACCACCTAAATCAAAAAACCCTCCAAATGGACTCGCTGTTCCAAAGAATTGGGCGAATGTAGCCCTAGGATCACCATGGAACGTGTACGTGAAATTACCTCCAGGAGAGCCACCACTATGTCCACCCCCAGCATTACCCTTCAAACCCTCTTCACCAAACTGATCATAAATATCACGTTTTTTCTTATCACTTAAAACTTCATATGCTTCAGCCACTTCTTTGAAACGTTCTTCTGCACCTGGTGTTTTATTCTTATCAGGATGATACTTTAGAGCCAACTTCCTATAAGCTTTCTTTATCTCATCGTCGGTCCCACCTTTCGCAATCCCCAAAATTTTGTAATAATCTTTCCCCATCTTAGGGTGTTTTATCTGCAAATAAAAAACCAAATACATTTTTATAAAATTAATTTTTACAAACTTTCTTAAATTTTAATATATACTGTGTGATATATACACACACAGTATATATATTTCTACAAATAAATTTCTACGTAACAATTATCATCCTTTTATCAAAATATTTCTAATTGAGGTTAGGTTATGTGAGTAAATAAAGGATTTAGAAGATGGCTAATTAATAATAATAATAATAATAATATTATAATCACTACATAAAAACGGTGTTTTTGTTAACACAGTTATTATTTTGAAAGGTGTATGTAAGAAAACGGTTAAAATATTTCAACAATCAAATCCTAACACACTGTAAAACTCAATTGTTTTACTGCCTCTTACTATTTTTCTCTTTTTCACATACTATATCAGATGAATATATTTTTAAGTAGAGAAAATATTATTTATAAAGTAATAGTTTACTGTTTCTTTAGTATGTTTTTTTCCTTTACACACGTTATTACATTCTAAAACTATTTAAGAATAAAGCTATTTAAAAAGCCTGAATTCATCAATTGTAAAAAAATTAACCCAACTTAAACGCAGTAGGATGCATGAAAACTGTTTTCACAGAAAGATTCCTAAAAAACAGAACACTATTTTATGTGTTAATTATTAAGATCAGCGACTACCGCTCCGATCGGTGAAATGTGTTTTCTCCGATGAAATGTGTCTTGTGGTAAAATTACACAAGACAAAAACAAACAAAAAATTCCATAAGCTTTCCTGTAACATGATATAATTTACTATGAAATATAAAAAAATGCAAGAATCAAACGAACTATATCTAATATAAACTATCAGAACCAATATAAATATATTTTTTTAAAACTGTACGACTTGAGAAAAGTATCCATCCTAAACAAACATTTTGATGCTAGATTGTAAAATAGGTAACAATTTAATTTAGTACAAAATAGTATTTTTTTTTTTTTAATAAAGAAACATTTCAGTTTAAAATTTCTTCATGTTTAATTACTTCGCTATGTTTCTATTTTTTTAAATTTTAACCATTATATATGGTTTGAAAGATTTAAGAAAACTGAACTCCATTTGTGACCAATAAAGCCAGCATGTCTATTTTCTTTTTGTTTTCATTTTATGCTACTTAAAAATATATTCTAACCAAGACAATTATTGTTAAATACCATACAAAATAATTAAAATTTGAAATTATACTAACATAATCCCAATGTACTAACACACAAAATAATAAAAAAACTTCAGTTGGGATAATAACATTAATGACTTTAAAATTTAATTCCAGTAACCTTTGGCTTGCATTATGAAATTATTATTTTGTATTTAAAACCACAATAAACCAATATTGTATAGCTTATTACAATATTGTAGCAATACTTCAAAATGATCGACTTTGATGATTTTTATTCTTTCTTACATATGTTGGTAGTATGAAATATATTCTAAACATGAGTACATTGATTTTAAATTATTCAAAACATAAGTAGTGGGTAAAATTTGAGAAAACACTAACATAACCTCTAGCACATACAAAACTGTATAAACTGAATGTGTTGGAAACACCAACATCCATTTTACCTAACTGTTATCTTTTATTTCAACAATTTTTTTAAAATTTTTTATTAATTATTTTCTTCTTTATATATAATCTTGCTACTAAAACACAGCTATGAAAAAAGAGAACTAAAGAATTAATAGAAAAAAAATTCTTTTTATAACTTGCCACGCCTTACCAGAGAGGGAGAATACAACTGCTTCTCTTCAATAGTTATTCAGTATATGACGACAAACTTACTTATTTTTAGTCGAATATATTCTAACTTGATAATTTATATCTATACTTTAATAGAATTTTATGGTAATGTAAGAAAAAGAAAAGGAGTAATTGGGGAAGAAATGCTTGATATAGGAGTTTGTTTTCACAAGGTTATGTTTCAATAGCTAAATATGATGTCAGATTTTAACCACTATTTGTTGTTTGTGATATTTAAAATGGTGTTCTGGATCTGATTTGATTCTTAACCTTTCACTCTACCTAAAACAGACTATACACTGGTGCTGTTGATTATTGAATAAAAACAATTTTTATTTGTTCGAACCTCTATTTAAATATAAATTCTTGCATGTATATAAGGATGCATCAAAAAAATTGTTTTAGTTATTTCCATTATGTTTGCTAAAAAAATCTAAAATTTGGGTGTCTGATATGAATGGAAGCATTTTTCTGGGTATAACAAGGGGTTAGATATAGAAGTTATACAATCATAAGAATAGTATAACAAATGTACATTTTTATCAAATAACGGAGCAAACAACAAAATTACAGCAAACATATGCTATCAAGAATCTAATGAGATCTTATTCTAGTCAAACAGTTAGGTACAGATTTTCAGAATTTATTTCCCATTCCCACCTAAATAATTTTAGGAACAAAATTATACCGAGCAGTCATCAAGAATAAAAAAAACATTAAAACTGAAAAAAAAATCAACTTGAACACTTGAATTTCACACTGCTGTGTGTGGTAAATTCTGTTGTTTATAGGCCAAAGATATTGTTTTAACCTTTTGAGTAATTTTGCGGCTTACTATCGCAAAAAAATAATAATAATAAGAGGAGTCTGCAAGTTTCCTACAAGTTTGTGTCGGTTGAAACGAGGTGTTTTGTTAGTTAATTTTTTTCCAGAATTTTTATTTTTTGGGAGTCCATGGCAAGATGAATTATGTTTCTAAGCATTTTATGAATTACTATGTCAAAAAAATAGAGCCAAAACGTTGAATTAGCAACATTCTATGTATGCCGTAGAGGGGATTCGCTATTTTCCAAGTTTTTATAATTTTTTTTCGTATTTCTGAGAACTCTCTGAATCACCTTGTATAATTTTGTTTGCTAAAATCCATTGCGTGAAAATGAGAAATAAATACCTGATTTTCTAAGGCCACCTGTTATGATAATGAATCTCTGCAAGTGGTCTAGTATGATAAATGCAGTACAAATGTCTGTCTATACAATACCCAACACTATTTTCAAATTTCAGTAGATACGGATTTACTTGTAAATAAATATGAGACATCATATTACACTTGTCTGCCAAAAATCCAACTAATCAAGATATCCTGTATTGCGCATACTACAGCACAGATATGTATAAACAACAAAAATTATAGTTGGATTGGTCCTTTGATCTTTTCTTTCGTCTGAAGAGCCCTTCTGTCTGCCTATTAAGTCTTTGAAAACGTTAATTTGATGTTAAGTTAGATTGGAAAAATTAAATAGCATACAAGTTTTTAGTTTTCCAACAACACTGGCTTTATATTAGCAAAAGCTAAAATAAGTTTAAAAAAACTTTTTAAAGCTCTGTTTTGACTGCAAAATTGAATAACATCTTAAAATTTGTGTATTTTAAAAAATTTAGAAAAAAGTGTGTTTTTATAACATTATGTTATTTGTTTTTAAATTTGAATATTTTTGGAGCTCTAGTGTTAGTTTTATTTTTAACAGGTTTCAAAGGACTTTCTACATAAAATAAGTAATATTTATTGGTTACTATGAAGATTCCACTATTTCCTCTATATGTGTAAAAAAATTCCTTATTATAGCCTAAAACGAACAGGTATTTTTAAACCTAAAATTTATATATTATAATTTTTGGCACCATCGTCTAGTTGACTTGTGATTAAACACACATTGTTATAAGATAGCTAACTTGTTGAGAATAATGAAGTGGCCTTCATTTTCGTACATATTTTTTTACAACAGATGCATTCAACGCTTTAATCTGTTTACTTTCGGTCTTAATAAACGTGTTGTTGAAAACCGGATAATTTACTGCTAGTTATACAGAAATATAGTGAATGCTTTATGTTTAATTGGATAAGAAGTACATATTGGCTCTTCTTTCAATTTCTAGATTTTTTTGGCATCAGTAATATATTCTGTTTTCCTGAAGGCTTTCTGCCTCACCAATTATAATTTTCTTTCCAATATCAAATTATGTTTAGAATGTCGGTCAATAATTACTACACAGATATTGAAAAAAGGGTCAAAAATGTTAATTAAGAAACTCATACAAATAAATACACATTAAATCTATGACAAAATATAAGTCAAAACGTTATAACTAACTTAATAGGTACTAGTTATCTCCTAAACATGGAAAAATAACCAGCTGTAAGGACCTAACATAATATGATTCTTTATATTCAAAAAATGGCATGACTATAATTTGATTAATGAAATAACCAAAACACGTTAAACGCCTTTAAGCCTACCAACAGCAAATAAATGGAGAAAATCAAATTTAGTTTTGATTTTATTTTGAGGCTTGTTTTAGCTTTTTATAATCTGGTACCTCTACAAATTGATTTATAATTTTTTTAAAGACAAATATTTTCTCTTAGAGTATGCTATATATCTACTTTAGATATCTAAATGGATTTGTGTATAAAAACAAAAACCAAACAAAACATTGGCAGGAAAAATTTTATATTGGAAAATATAAAAATAGGTTACTTTTATGGAAAGACTTTTATTTCCTCTCTCTACTAAAATTTTTGCTTTTGAGCAATTGTGCTTAAAGCTGTTGCAATTATTTTTAAATCTACTAGTTACTCTGAGTTTGGGTAAAAAAAAAAAATTTCCATGAAAACAGCCTTTTTACATGTTTTTTAATGTCTCGTGCAAATATAGGCCCGGTTCAGGAAACTCCACAATAACCTGAGTTTGTTTCAACACATAAGTCTAATCGGAAACTGAAATTGTTTAAAATAATTATGAAATTATTCTGAGTTGTTAACATAGTAACACTTAAATAACTGAATTTCTATCTAAAGTCCAAGATCATTTGTCATACAGCTGCGCTATAGCGTTTTCAACAAGTTGCAAAAAACTTCATATGATTGGATTTTTTAAAAAGCTTGTGATAGGATTTTTATACTGGTAGTTTGTGATGTGTTACATACAAAATCATAGCACGAGCATACTTTTAAATGCACGTAGACAGTTTTATTTCAAAGGTCATACTTTAGGTCAATTTAGATATTCCTAAAAAAAACATTATATATTAATTACATAACACTCACCTACGATGTTAATATTAATAATAATTACTGATATCCTATTTTAATTCACAAACACTTTTATCACAGCACAACACTTTCACAGAAACCTTTAGAATTTGCACAAAAAATATCACAAGTTTCCTAATCCAGCAACGTATTTCACGTTTGATACCTCAAAAATAACTGAGCCAATAGCAAAGCGGAAGACGCAAGCAAGGTTCATTCCGGAGAACTTCTAGAATATTCCAATACATTCTAGAAGCTTGACGTTTATAATTTGACCCCGCCTTTTTGAACCTTCGATTTATTTTGCATCTTCGACCTATCGATCGTTAAACAAAACTACATGGAATATGTTATAATCGAGTAGTGATTATTTATTATATGGAGCATAGTTTTATTTGTAAAAATAAATTTCAGATTTGAAACATATATTGTGAGTGAGGAAAGACAAGTTAATTTTAGAAAAGATCCAATTGTTTTTATTTAGTCGTACACTCGAATGTATTTACTGAATACTATTTAGTTACAAATTACCCTTGTACTTTCTTTTAGAACAAAATATTAACGCCATAAACATTTTTTATAAATAATAATAAATTTAATGTAAAGTTGGTGTAGCTGATTCCACTGATTAAATCATTAGTAGCTTTACAATTTTAATTTTCACATTTTAACTAAATGAAAACTATTATCTTACTCATTTTAAAAATACTCAACTAAGTAAATACGGAATTGCTTAAGATAAAGAAAACGTATTAAATGATCACACACACTTTGAAGCAAACAGCCTTTTTTATTATCTGACACACAACTCAAACAACCCACCCCATTCTACAGTCATAAATCCATTCCCGTTAGAGCCTTTACAACTAACCGATGCCGTCCAGTAGAGGGTTAGCTTCGTAAAAGAAACGAATGTTTTGAAACGCGTCAGCAAGTAAGCAATTACGTATTCACTTAGTTAAGTATTTTTAAAATTAGTTTAATCAGTGAATTCAAGATGATTACATCAAGCAACTTTATTACATTACATTAACGTTTCGAAAACATCGTTTCACTGGCGAAACATTACCTACTACTTTGCAAACAATCGACTAATTCCACTACTCTACTAACATCGACGAATTCGACAATGAAACAGTGGGTTCAAAACGTGTGTTTAGTAAGTTAATATAGTTTAGTTGATTCAATAATGCTTTTAAGGGAAATAATAAATTAAAACTCAACTAGTTACACATTGTCTTAACCTATTCGTTAGAGACACAAACCCTACTTGTAAATTTACAATAACACAAAATACAAACATATTAAATGAACAAACCCAATACAAATCACTCATACTCTTTGATACTATCGAAAACCTGCCTTTAATAACAGTCATCGCTTAACATAACACAACTCCAAGCAAAAGACATTGATGAAGATCGCCACTGAGCGACCAAAAACGTTCTGTCTCAGTAAATGTTTACAAATTTACAAAATTTAGTTCGGGTGGTCATAAACTAATGTAAAAATGATTAATTAAGTTTCACTGAACGTAATGGACTACAAAAATTCAAGAGTATTCGTTACAGTTATGATAACTTGTAATTTTTATTTTCTCAATTTAAAAACATATATATTTATGTAATAAATTATCTCAGTATACGTATAATTATTTTGAAAACAAGTTATTATGGAAAATGTTACACAAGTTTTATTGCATCAATTGTGTTATAAGAAAAAAAGTTTTACCCAAAAAAACAGTAAATAAAAGTTACCAGAAAGCTTAAGAGATATAATAAAATAATAACTAATCATCCCTATTGAGTTATAATAAAATGTTTTCAAAGCAAACATTGTAAGAGAAGAAAGTTTATGTATGGAAGCAAAAATCAATACTTTAGTGTGAAAACTGATAAAGATTCAGTATTATCCTTTATATTTAATATAATACTCTTCTAGTTTATACTACCATATTTGTGTTCGAAGTTAATACTACTGTATTTGTAATTTTTAATTTGTTTAAAATGTGGCAACAATGGAATATTAATATTTCCAAGCATAGATAAAACCAAAATCTTGTAATATCTATGGGCACAAGTTAACCGATTACATACAATAGGTCAAGAGCAAGAGATTTTGATAAACACATGACATGTAAAATATTATGCTGCCGACAATGATTTTTCGTTTCGATGACTCTGCGAGAACATGAACCGGTTTGAATTTGATTACTAAAGTGGCTCTCCTTTGTAGATGACCTGACAGTTTTTTGGATAGCAAAATGGAGGTAAGTAGATGATTAAGATGTTCTACTCTTTAAACTGATAATAAATTTAAAGAAATTTGTTTAATAAATTCTGAAGTTACATTTAAAAATTAGAAACTAATAAGATAAATTAAGTAATGTAGTTTGTCTTTTGAGATTAGGTAATATTTTTCTCTCTAAAGAATACAATTTTTTGGAAAAAGGAAGTAAGTACTATACTGATATCTTCAAATAATATGCATAATTCAGTTACTTCAAGTGAATTATTTTTTTGAGATTTATTAATAATGGAAATTGCATTACAAAAAAAAAAATTGTGGTAGTACTTTACAAGGTCTAAGTAACTTCGATTTTTTTTTCTTTTTCTCAAAATTTACTCAAAACATCATTCTAAACAGTGATCTTAACTTTTGAAACTCATAAATATTGGTTACAAATTAAAACTTAACTTTAATTTACCATTAGAAACAAACCTGTATAAAGTAAATGTTTCTTTACAAGATTATAAATGTACTGAAGTATATATTGTACTTGTTAAAAGATAAGTAGGTAAACACAATATAGTTAGGTAATTATTAAGATCAGAGACTACCGCTCCATTCAGTGAAGTGTTTTTCTGATCAATTTGATCTTGCTGAATACGAATCTGAAGGGTTTTTTACTGCAAACAAATATTTAAATTTTTTTTCCTGATAGATTTGACATTGCTGAACGCAAATCTGAAGTTATTTTTAACGGCAAACACATATTAACTTGAGAAAACCAGGTCAGGTCAGGTTAAGTTAGGGGTAAAAATATAGTCTTAATGACGTTGGTTTAAAATTTTGTTTGTTTGTTTTTAAATTACTCGTTTTATGTGAAGAACACGAATATTACCTTTTTTCTGCAGAGAATAGGAAAAGTTAATTTTTTTTGCACATTTTTAATGTTAGTCTATAATAGCATGTGTAGCGTGAACCGGCCGCGCAGTAGCACCAGCGCACTACATCAAAGTCAGTTTGTTTTAATACTAAACTTAAAATCTAAATATTCAACTTTTGGTTATAATTTTAGACAGCATTACTATATACCTACATTAAATTATATCTATGAAGTATCCAGTCAGGATAGATTTGGTTATAATTTTATTTAACTTACTATTTACCTAAATTAAAATGTACCTAAAATTAAAATACAAAGTATTCAATCAGGATAGATTTGGTTATAGTTTTATACGACATTACTATATACTTACATTAAAATATATCTATGAAGTATCTAGTTAGGTTAGATTTGGCTATAATTTTATACAACATTACTATCTACCTATAATAAAATATATCTATGAAGTATCCAGTCAGAATAGATTTGGTTATACTTTTCTGCATTGGCAATAAGTCTATATATTTACCAAAATTACAACCAAATACATCCTGACTGGATACTTTGTAGGTATACTTTAATTCAGGTAGATAGTAATGTTGTATAACATTACAACCAAACCTAGACGTGCAGTGCGCTGTAGCTACTGCGCGCCCGGTTCACACTATAGACCTGCATGCCATTACAGCCTAACATTTAAAATGTGAAAAAAGTAATTTTCCGTGTTTTCTGCAGAAAAAAAGTTGATATTCGGGTTCTACACATTAAAGCGAGTAATTTAAAAACAAAAAAAATTAAAAAAAAACGCCATTAAGGCTATATTTTTACCAAGTCAGGTATATAAATATATATATATTTTTAAATGTGTTTGCAGTAAAAAAAAACTTTAGATTCTTGTTCAGCATGGTCAAATTGATCAGGAAAACCATATTTCCTCGATCGGAGCGGTAGTCGCTGATCTGTCATTGTAAGACTTTTACCAAACTTTTTACAAATGATTACCACACAACAATAATTCTACAATATCTTCTTTCACATTATCTTTAATATAGATAAAGCAGCAGAAGTTTGATTGCTTTTATTCTGGTCTTCAATTACTCATTTTGCTTGTATTGTAGCTGCTCTTTTAAAATTATCTATTATTTGTATGGATGTGCAAAAGCGTGTTATATCTTTAACTGAATAGGAAAAAAGAGTAAATTCTTTTTAGAACAATATTCTTTTATTATTAGCTTTAAACTACTTTTTGGAAACTGTTACCCTGAATTGTACTGAAACATATAAATTATATTTGTTAGATTTTGATATTGATAAAAAATTTTTTTTTCAAGTTTAAATAATTTTAGTTTTATGTTGTATAATTTGAATAATATGTGTTTAATATATTCTTTAACCTTTTAGATACAGATATTATCCGCACAAGGATCAAAACCGCTGGGAACTGTGGACAATGTAAGTAAATTTATTTTAATGTTATGTAGTTAATTTGAAATGTTATTCAATTAAAAATGATTTAATAACGTTTTCCCTTTTTTGCCAGCTTAAAAATTCTTCAACCTTTAGAGATGTCAAAAAAGGAGTTCAGAGATTAAAGAAAGGCCTTTATCCTGATAGACAGTCGCTGCGTCTTAAACCAAATGGAAAACCTCTTAAAGACAGCGATACTTTGCAATCTTATGAACTTAAGAGTGGTGACAAATTGTATGTAAAAGACCTTGGACCTCAAATTGGTTGGGTGACAGTATTTCTTGCTGAATATGCTGGGCCATTGGCGATATATCTTTGGTTTTATACAAGACCTTGGATATTTTATGGAGATATAGACAAGTCAATTGCAACAAGTAGAGTTGTTGAGTAAGTAATATAAACAATAAGTCTTTTGTTTTAGCTAGGTAAATGATGTATTGTTATATATAATGTTAATTATTTAAATTTTAATAACACAGTGTATATAAGAAATGTGAATGTGTTATTAAAAAATAAAACTTTTCTATTTTCACAAATATTATTTGTGATGGAATAATAATTTTTAGGCCATGTTAATTTAGGATATATGTTGGAACTTGTATGAAGTTGAAATTTAGGCAATCTTGTTTAAAAAACTTACTGATAAAGCTAAGACAATGAAAACATTTTCTTACTTTAAAAAATTTAAGTTTAAAAAAATATAAAGTTCTTGCACCTTGTAATATAGAAAGTTTTTCGTTTTGATCACTCACCAAACTTTATGGAATATGATTGAATAATTTTTAATTTTACAAAAAAGGTTACTAGATTGAAACATGACTACTGTCTATTAAAACAACTTCAAAACGCATTTCATCTCTGAAAAATTTTGCTAAAAGTAAGTGAAAAAAGAATATTTTAGCATTGCTGGTGACTTTTGTGTTACAGGAATCAAAGTAAATGTTTTAAATGATTTTTTAATCAATGTGAATAAAATTTACACATGTTTTATTAGGTTTATTTTATTTTGATTAATTTCTACAGATTTTTATCAGTTTCATTTGCATGTTAAGACACTTTACAGGAACTTTTTGCTTTTTAACAGATTTTGAATAAAGTGGACTATTGTTAGTTTAAATTAGTCTGTTTTAATGTGGTTCTACTGTACCATAGCATCATAGCTATGTTTGAATGGGTTACAACATAGTTCTCTGTTTTGTAAAGAAACCTTGAGTGTATAAGGCTATTTGTCAATTTATAAATTAAGTCAAATTATTACTTGGAATAATTTGCTGTGGTTTATTACTAGTAAATAATACATAAAAAATTTCTTATCATAAGTATTTTAATTCTAGTCTTATGTACATATCGGTTACCAAGTTAAACATCTTTAAGTACATGACACAACATACTGGCTAACTCTATATACTTCCCTCATTTATTTATGATGAACTAAACTATTTGCTCCCCTCCAGAACGCCTCTGTCATTACTCTTAACAAAGCACAGCTATAATTTCCGGGTAAAAGCAAAAAGTCATATTATCTTTAACTTGTACATAATATTAAAACAAATCCTGTACACTAATTTCTAATTATTTCCTTTTTTCTCCTTAGAAATTAGTGTAAAAGGATTTGTTTTAATGTTGTGTATAAGTTAAAGACGATGTGACTTCTTGCCTTTACTCGGAAATTGTGCCTGCATTTTGTTAAGTGTTGTGATTACAGCGTTCTGGGTGGGGATAAGTTTTTTTTGATACTTCTTGCACCTACCCGGAAGGCATGACCGTGCTTTGTGAAGAGAAGTGGACGTGGCATTCTGGGTGGGGGCAAGTAGTATGGTTCATCATAGGTAAGAGAAGTGTAGAGTTAGCCGGTAGGTTGTGTCACGTTTCTGAGGATGGTTACTTGGTAAATTAAATATAGATAAGACTAGAATGAAAATATTTGTGGCTAGAGGGTTTTCTTGTATATTATTTATTAGAAATTAAAGGTTATTTTAAATTTTTTTTTCAAACATTCTTTTCTCTATTCCTTAAGATTTTTATATACCCAAGTATATTTTTGTATTGTAATTTCATTCACAAGTGAGACTTGTGCAATGGTCAGTGCAACGGAAAAATAATGAACGTGAAATATCACAATATATATATATATATATATATATAGTTTTTGATAATGTGCTAAAAAATTGTTATTTTTTACAGTATTGCTGCAATATGCTGGACTGCACACTATGCAAAAAGAATCTTAGAAACACTATTTGTCCATCGATTTTCTCATGCAACAATGCCAATTTCAAATTTGTTTAAAAATTGCAGCTATTATTGGCTCTTCACAGCTTACGTTGCATATCATGTTAATCATCCGTTATATACATCTCCATCCAATGTACAAGTTTATTTAGGGTTAATCTCTTTTATTGTAAGTAGTTGTATTCAGTTACAATCAATAAGTAATTTTAATATATTGTTAAAGGTGAATAAAACATTCTACTTTTTAAAAACAGATTAATCCATCATAAAAATAGAAATTCAAAATATTTCTTCTGCAGAATGTTCTTATCGGGAAGATGTTTAAAATAAGATAATTTATCTGATCTTATTGTCATATAATGCTGATGATTATGCCTTAAGCAAATCTCTTTAACAAATGTAAGCATTCTAGAAGCAATTATTTCATAATTTTTGCTTCCAAACTGACTGGTCCAAAAATATAGTAATCAAACTAAATGACAGGACTGTATGGAGTGTGTCATAATGGTCTAGTATAAGTTGTTAATTTCTAATTTGGTTAGCTAAATAGGGCTAAAACAAATAAAAGACACACAAAACTCACTAAGATCATCATCAGTGAGTGTTGCTATTACAGACTCTAACTTACAACTTTGTTATTGAAACAGGTATGAGGCAATAAATGATTAATTTGTGAGTTTTGTGTATGTTTTGTATTTGTTTTAACATAACCTCAATAGCTAAGCTCAAAGAATAGTTGTTTAAACAAGACTAGATACTATTGGAGTAAAATACTCCTGAATGAAATATTTCTCCAAATCGGAAATTTTTCTGGGATAAAAAATTTATTGCCTCATGTTCTTCATAAATAATTGTGTTAAACCCATTCATATTAAAACAAAAACGTATTAGTGAATACTTTTTTCACTGCTAGCTTTTGATCAAAACACATATCTTCAAAGTAAGATTTTCTAAATATTCAATCGAAGATATTCTTTTGTTTTAATACAGTAACAGGATTATTTTAGGTACTCAAATTTATCAAAAAAAGATGAACAGGTCTCTTTCAAGGGAACTGCCCGATACTTTCAATTTAATACTTTTGAAATACGAGTAGTTGTACCTTTATTGTGAGATAGTATTTATTGTTGAGATAGATTTTGATTAGGGATGGGCCAATTCTCGATTCCAGGAATCGTCGATTCTAGGTGGTATCAAGGAATCGTCGATATACTCGATTCTTCATTCATAAAAGTGTCGATTCCGATTCCTATTTTGTTAACTATTAAAATATGTGTGTGGAGTAATTTATTGGAAAAATAATTAATTACCAACTATGTCTTATTTATGTATTAGTTGCTTTGAATGAGTTAAATGATTAAAGTAAACGAAAATATTATTATTTATGAAGCAACAGCAATCAAGATCGTAACCATTTCTGGTTGTTTAACATGCTCGCCTCTCTCTCTCTCTCCCCCCACGTGTCTTACTGCCACTGATTTATAGATGTCAGAACAAAACACAAAAAAAGTACAGTAAAAACTCGATTAACCGTCACCGTCGGGACCGTGGGCATGACGGGTGAGCGAATAGACGGATAACAGAAACACTGTATTATTCCTCCGAAACTTAACCTCAATAAATTATATTATAGACAGATATCACTCTCACAGTAATGTAATATATTTTGGAGCGAAAAGAAAATAAACACGATTGAAACTATTTATTTCATGATAAACAGATCCGCACAGTAGCTACAAATGTAGCAAAATAATGTACAGTAATATAAACTTACAGGTGAAATAGTTCGTGTAGTTTAACAAACAAAGGGAACGCGTCACTGCACCTTAATACTTTAGCTGCCGGCCACAATATCGGCATTTTCATAGAGAATTGCCAGAATATTTTAAGCTCATTTTTAAATAATGTGTTCTTATACTTTGTTCCCCTATCATATCTAAGTATGAATATACGTTTCTTATCATAATATTTATAAAAATACGTGTCGGACCAACTGGCCCAACATAGTATTTTCCTACCGTAAATGAAACGTAAATAAACTCCGTCGGACCAAATGACCTGACATTGTTTTTAATTTAATTAAATTTTATTATCTGTGCAACACAGTTTTGATATTTTTTGTGCTTTGTGTAAGCAAGAAACAACAAAACCAAGTGTCAATTCAATGACGGTTTACAGAAACTGACGGTTAAAAGAGTGACGGTTAATCGAAGTTTTATTGTTCTATATCTCAACTTTACAAACTAAAATGACTATTACTGAAGTTATATTGATTTCATATCCTGCTCTATTTTATAACTTTTTCTATTTAGCAAATGTATTTATCCAGTAATAAATATTTTTATTTTACTAAGAATATAAATAAGTTGTCATTCCTGGTGATATACACATCGCCTTCACATGATCAATTGGCAGTTGGCATTACTTTTCTGCTAAAGTTAATACAACACCGTGGTATCGTGCCCGCTATCCTATTGCGTTGTAGGTTTGTCTCAACGTTTGGTGATTGATCAGTTTTAAGAATTTTAAGTTTTGTATAACTACTTTTATCGTGGTTGAGTTGTTATCGGTTCCAGATTAAGTGTCAGTTTTGTTATCTTTAAATTTATTTGAATTGGCTAATTTTTATTCATTTGTGTTTTAAGGTATTAGGCTACTAACATGAGTTTAAAAGATAAAAAACGTTATCTGTGGTTTTTTACGATCTGGAGTCGAAAGACAGTGCTAAAGCCAGATGTAAATTTTGTAAAAACTAACTTTAAGGGGTGGAAAATCACATAATATATCAAATATGAAGAAGCACTTAACGTTCATTTTGCCCAAATTTATCAACAAAAAAGATCTATACTTGAAGAAACTTTATCCTCAGACACAGTGATAGTCGGTTAAAAATCAACTGAGATTGAGTAGGCCTGAATCAGTTGCACTTGTTCCACACACCTGCAGAAAAAAGGTCCAACCAGATGTGAAGGTATGCTATACTAATCCAGAATGTTGAGGAAGAAGATACCCCAGGCGAATTGACAGTAGAAGAAGTAAACAATTATCTGGGGGAACCATTAGCCAGTCCAGATTGTAATGTTGGGAAGTATTGGGCAGTACAAGGTGCCAAATACCCTCATTTGAGTACAATGGCAATAAAATACCTGTCTGCCTCACTCGCGACAGTGTTTTCTGAAAAACTTTTCTCAACTTCAGGACTTATATGTGACAAGCGACGAAACTGGCTTGACCCACAACGTGTTCAAATGCTTGTGTTTTTGAACAAAAATGTACATTACCAGCCAGACTTTTAAATGTTAAAAACTACAATATTTGTATTAATTTTTTAGTTCCTATGTTCGTTTGTTTTTAATTTTTGTTTTGTTTTGAGAGACAATGTAAATAGGCTTAGGTATTTTTTCAAAAAAATCATAAAATAGTGTAAAGTTGATATTTTTAACTTTAAAATAAGTCATTACTTTTATCTGATATGTTTTTATGCTTTTAAAAATTCCTATTGAAATACCAAGGTTGAAGGTTTTGTGTAGCCTATTACATTAAAACAGAACTTTTAAAAGGTTTTGCCATATGACCAAGATGTTAACTAAATTAATTATTAGAGAACTAGCATGTAAGCTAATATAACTTGAAAGAATCGAGAATCGAAAGGAAAATTTTAAGTCGGAATCGAAAATTTTAGGAATTGGCCTATCCCTAATTTTGATCAAAAGTAAAACTGATTAAGGAAAGATGAATATATGAAATCTAAGATTTATCCTGTTTCTAGACAGTAACCAACCTCACCAATAACCCAAATTCAATAAAAAAAATTTATCTCCCTCATTGGAAGACTTAATGATCATGTATCTTACCTTTAGCGTAACAGAACAGGAAAGAATTGTAGGGTTAAACCAGGGAAATACTACCAGAAAATAAAACATTGATGTATACATTACAACTATCATTTTTGAATAGCAGAATAAAGAGAAAACTATTTACCTGTCAAGAGAGATGCAAGTCGATGAAAAAAAAAACAATTGTTTCCATAAAAATTATATTTCTTAACAATGTTTCACTAAATTTTAAAGTAAATTTGAAATGACATATTATGGTTAAGTTGTGCAGAATTTTAAAATATTATATATTTTTTTGTAGAAAATTATATCTTTTAGAGTTTTTAAGTATTAAATTTTTTATTAAAAACTACAAATTTTTAACACAATGTTTAGGTATTAAAACAAATTTTTTATTTATACAGTAAAATATTATGTAAAGTTAGAAAACAATTTTAAAAATAAATACAATACAGGATTTGTAACCCTTAAACGTTTTTTTTTAGTTTGGTTAAAAATTGCATTTAAAAAAATATTTGCAAAACAGCATAATTGGATAAGAAGCATTAAAGTTTTGTAAAAAATACATTTTGGGAGACCATTGCAGGTATTAGAGTTTTTGTAATATAAATCCTATAATTTAGTGTTTAAATATCCTACCACCTTTTCTTAAGGCAATATTTAAATTGAACTTACAATACTTTTTTTGGGCTTAACTAAAATTGCAATAACTTTAAAATACTGATGAAATTTTATGTATATACTACTCTTTAAAAAATTCCCATCATAAAACAAATGATTTTCAATAACTGTCCATTTTACAATGTTTAGGAAACACAATTTCCCTTAGCAATTTTCTCAGTTTCATTGATGCTAGAATAATAACAGAATCATTGTGATAACTGTCAGTGTTACTGCTACTGTTGCACTCTTTAAGTTTCAGCCTTCTAAATTTAAAGGAATTTGTGTTGTATCCGATTGGTTTATTATGACTTTCTGAGATTGTATGAATCATAATTAATATGTAATGGGTACGTGACACAGGTTACATAATAGTAAAGAACCATGTTTCAAGGTCTTGCCTATGAAATAGTCCTTTGAACATCCAATAGATGGCAAAGCAATGAATATTTCTATAAGACCACATGGGCATTTAATCGACATACTATCAGTTTATTCTAGATTGAAGGGTTAATATTCTCACAATAAACTGTAAATTACCAGCAATGGCTTTGAAAAAGTAGCCAAGAAGTCCTCTGAAAACTAATTGTATAGTAATTATTACAAAATTACATTTGACTTCTTTTTCAAAAATGTTTAAAAAATATATTTCTAGAGCTTGTTTGTAATTTATATGCTAACACTTATTTAAAACAATTGCCAACTTCTACAATTTTTATATGATCCCAATTTCAATAATATTTTGCAATAAAAACTTGAAACAAATTTTATACCTATGTTTTTTTGAACAGTTGTGTGAGCTGGGTAATTTGAGCATTCATATCGCACTAAGAAATCTGCGACCTCCAGGGACAACTGTTCGTAAAATTCCAGTCGCTACGAACAACCCATTCACAAAATTGTTTAATTTAGTGTCCTGCCCTAACTATACATACGAGTTTTACAGTTGGGTTTCTTTCACTGTTATGACACAGTGTTTACCAGGTAAGTTTCAAATAAATTTTAATTTAGCAAAACTGTCTCCTTACACTCATTTATCACCTACAGTTGTTTAATGTTCAATTTTCAATAATCCAAATTAAATGTTCTATTGGATCTGAGTGGATAAATCCACCACTGTGGGTCTTCTAACAATACTATCATCCTTTTTTTTATTCAAGCAAAACTAGAAAAAAAGCAAGAATTATTCACGTACTTGAAATTTTTATTGGATATGGTTGGAGTGTTTTAACCTCTGGTAGGCCATAAATAAGACAAAGAAAATACTTTATTATTAAAAGTTATGTACACTTATGTTTATTTTTGACATATTTATTGTTGGAGAAGTTTTCCAATGCAAGTTTTATTATGAGGCGTATTTTTAAACTAAGGGCTGTTTGTTTATATTCCCTCATAGTTTGCGTGCACACTGCAACGAGAGCTTGAGTCGCGTCCCGGCATGCCTTGGCAACAACTACGCTCAGTTACAGCTTTGTAGCTAACCTGTGGGTTGTGTTCTGTGCTTGCAAAATGTTCAAGGTTATTGAATCATCCGCCCTTAGCGAAGTTCGTTTGGTGATACGGTTTTTGTCGGCAAGAAACATGTCTACTGCAGAAATTCACCGACAGATTTCTGAAGTTTACGGTGCTAATGCCATATGTAAAGGAAAAGTGCGTAAGTGGGTTCAATACTTCAAAGATGGCTGCGACAATGTTCATGACTAAACACGATCTGGTCGTCCATCTCTAATTTCAGATGATTTGCTGGCTTCAGTTGAAGCGAAAGTTCATGACAACAGACGCTACACGATCACTACTCTCACACACGAATTTCCTGAAGTTTCGAGGTCTGTGATTTACAAAATTGTTCATGAAAAATTAAACTTTAGAAACTGTGCTCGCGTTGGGTCCCTAAACTCCTGACGGCGGAGCACAAACACAAAAGACTCGAGAGTTTTTTGAATTTTCTGATACGTTATGACGAAAATGGTGACGACATGCTGAATCGGATCGTAACTGGAGACGAAACGTGGATTTCGCATTTCACTCCCGAATTGAAACTATAAAGCATGGAATGGAGACACACGCAATCTCCCGTAAAGGTCAAAGCCAAACAGACCTTGTCACAGCACAAGATCATGGCGTCCGTGTTTTAGGATAGGCATGGTGTTTTGCTGGTCGACTTTATGGAACGATGAAAGACAATAAATGCAAAAGCCCACTGCCAAACCCTGAGGAAGCTGCGCAGAGCAATTCAAAACAAGAGACGTGGCATGCTCACAAAAGGAATTTTGTTTCTGCACGATAATGTAAGGTCTCACACTGCCACTCAGAGCCGAGTTGCATTGGGCTCTTTTGGCTGGGAAGTTTTGTACCACCCACCCTACAGCCCTGACCTTGCGCTGAGCGAATTTCATCTCTTCCGTCATCTGAATCATCACTTGGGCAGCAGGTGATGACAATGACGATGAATTGAAAACGGCCGTGAATTCTTGGTTATCACAACACGCGGCAAGTTTTTATGAAGGTTTCTATAATTTAGTTGTGCGATATGATAAGTGTTTACAAAAACCTGGAAACTATGTAGAAAAATAGATAAAAGTATATAGATTCCGAAAATAAAATGAGTTTTTGCAAATTTCCTTTTGTTTTTTAAAATTTTCAAACGGCCCTTACTTTAAAAACACACCTTGTAGTTTAACTCAATACGTTGCTAGTTATAACATCATATCTTTCAATGAGTGTTATACCACCAAAATAATTGAGGCCGTCCCCCTGATTGCAGCCCTTCAGAATTGAGAAGATGGGAGTTGTCATACCAGTGGTACACCAAATCTAGAGAACCTCCTAACCTCAACATCAGATAAAACTCCTTATAACTTCCCCCTAACTAATACCATTTAAAAAAACTCCATTTACCTTTCTTCTGACAGACTATTAATATTAATATCTGGTTTCAATTAATCAATATTTATACAAATAACATAAAGTACTATATCAAACTATATTCTGTGCATCTGTAACATTTGGATATTTATACAACTTTGTGATTCACTTCAGTCTTTTTTTTCTCTTTTTTGATTGATAAAGATCATTGTGATCAAAATATTTCAATAGTTCAATGTGTCTTTATGTGTGTATATTTTCATGAGATTGCAGCTTTGGCCTATTGCCACTAGGTAAATCTGTCATTCTCCTATCTAGTCCAAAATTCCTAAATAGGTTTTATGCTCTACTAGAAGTAACCTAATATATATATCGTGATATTTCTCTTTATCCATTATTTTCCCGTTGCACTGACTTAATGAAGTTATTATTACTTGTAAATAATTTTTTCCACCACTAAGTGCAATAATTTTACCTTATGTGATGAGGTACCTTTCGGTCACTTGACCATTGTGGAGTCACTGAATACTTGACTCTATTTTTCTGGTGTGGCTGTTAGGTCCGTGATGTTGGTATTTGTTGACGTCATACATGTTACTTCTTCAGCCGCATGTATAATGTTTTTGAATAGTACGTCGTCTGCATATGTTGTCTGTAGATTCATTAAATTGTTGTGTATGTTTTTATAAATGTAGTATTTTTCTAGTGAGTTTAGTTTTATTGGGTTATTATTTATTTCAAGTATGGTTAGGTTATTTTCGTAATTTGTTATTTTATGTAAAATGCATTGCTGTCATTACATGTAATTTTGTAAATTCCTAATAGGTTATGTTTTTTTGTATTTGTTTTGTGGTTTGTGTTATTAAGATATTTTATTATTTAGTTGTTTGGTTTGTATGTTGTAGTTTAGTAGCCTTTGTTGTATATGTTGGTTATTTTTTCTATTTTGTTATTGGTGTATTTATATTTTAGGTAGTTTTTTATTATTTTTGTGTTCAGGTTGTAGTGTTTTGTTGAGGTTAGGTTTTTTTGTAAATTTATTATATATGTTTTTTGTTTAGTATTATGATGTGTTTGTTGTGATTGGTAGGTTGGTATTTTTCAAGTATATCATCTACGTATCTTGTCCATAGGAAAATATTATGTGTGTTTAGTGTAGGTTTAATTGTTATTTGTTCAAAGTGTGGTAGATATATTTCTGACAAGACTGATGATATGGGTGATCCCATGGGGAGTCCAGTTGTTTGTTTATAGCATTTATTAACAATTGGAAATAATTTTGGTTACATATGTGTTTAATTAGTGTATTAATACTATTTATTGTGTTTTCTTTTTCGTTATTGTGTATTAGTTTGTTTTTATTATTTCTATTGGGATACTAGGGTACATGTTGGTTATGTCATAACTAATTATTTTTGTGATGCTGTTTGTTTCTATGTTTTTTATTTTATTAATTAATTTGTATCCATTCCTTATATTGTGTGTGTGTTGTTGATATGTATTTTAGATCTTATTATTTTGTCTAGTATTTTTGCGATTATGTAAGATGGTGAAGTTTTGAAATTTATTAGTGGTTTAAATGGTGTGTCGGGTTTGTGGATTTTAGGTATGCCTGTTAATATTGGTTCACATGGTTTGAATGGGTAAAGTCTTGTAATACACAAGACTAATATTAGCAGATATTATATTAAGAAATAAACAAAATACAGTCATTAACAAAGCAACAAAAATAGCCGAATTACACGTAATTAAAGAAAACATTAAATCTGCTTAAACATAAAAAAGCCAAATTAACCTACAACTGTACACAACCAATTTAGAAATTATCAAATTCTTTGATAATCTCACACCTATAATATACAAAAAGATACAACAATTCATAATGAAAAACAAAATAAATACAAATAGACAACAAAATAATCGATAATCTAAAAAAACAACATAACCTAAAAACAAACCAACACCCAAACCACAACTCTAACAACAACAAATTCATAAACCTAACTAAAACACAATTCACTAAGAAAGAAAAAATAATAATAACAAATGCTGTCAAATATAACCTACCCAATTTTAACAAAAACCAAATAATAAAAAACCTAATAGTTGACACAGAATCTAACATTCATAAAATCACCCACCACAACACCGAACACATAAGAAACAACATTAATAATAAAATAACCTAATAAAAACCCCAAAAAACAAAACAATATATAAACAAAAAAGAAATTATAAAACTCATAGAAAAACTAGAAAACAACAACTACGTAATATTAAAATCAGATAAAACAAACACACCAGTAATAATTGAAAATACCAAATACATCAATTCAATGACAAACCACATAAAAGAAAATAAATACGAACAAATCAGAGACCCAACTATCAAATACCTTATTACAATAAAAACCTAATAGTCACACACAGAAATACCCTAAACTATAACAATACATTAAAATACCACACAAGACTTAACACATTCAAACTATGCGCACCAATATTAACAGGCATATCTAAAATCCACAAACCCAACACACCATTTAGACCTCTAATAAATTTCAAAACATCACCATCTTACATAATCGCAAAAATACTAGACAAAATAATAAGATCTAAAATATATATCAACAACACATACAATATAAGGATTGGATATGAATTAATTAATAAAATAAAAAACATAGAAACAAACAGCAACACAAAAATAGTTAGTTATGACATAACCAACATGTACCCTAGTATCCCATTAGAAATAATAAAAACAAACTAATACTCAATAACGAAAAAGAAAACACAATAAATAGTATTATTACACTAATCAAACACATATGTAACCAAAATTACTTCCAATTGTTAATAAGTGCTATAACCAAACAACTGGACTCCCCATGGGATCACCCATATCATCAGTCATGTCAGAAATATATCTACCACACTTTGAACAAATAAAAATTAAACCTATACTAAACACTCATAATATTTTGCTATGGACAAGATACGTAGATAATATACTTGTAAAATACCAACCTACCATTCACAACAAACACATCATAATACTAAACAAATTAAATACATACAATTCATTTTCAAAACAGAAACAAACAGAACAATTAACTATCTTGGCATTACATTAAATATAAATAATAATAAAACAGAAACTACAGTACACAGAAAACCTACTTCCAACAACACCACAAACACTACAAATCTAACCACCTGGACACACAAAATTAACACTTACAGTAACATGATAAATAAAGCAGTAAAATACACACAAGACAACAAACAAAAATTAAGTGAAGAATTAGATAACATTACAAAAATAGCAATAGAAAATGGATACAACAAACACCTTATAAAAAACAAATACAATAAATTTACAAAAAAACCCTAACCTCAACACAACACTACGACCTGAACATAAAAATAATAAAATCTACCTAAAATATAGAAACAATAACAAACATATACAACAAAGGCTACTACACTCCAACATACAAACCAAACAACGAAATAATAAAATATCTTAATAACACAAACCACAAAACAAATACAAAAAAACATAACCTATCAGGAATTTACAAAATTACATGTAACCACTGCAACGCATTTCACATAGGAAAAACAACAAGATCATTTAAAATAAGATTTGAAGAACATTACAGAGCATTCAAAAATAAAAATACAAAATCAAGCATCAAATGTTGCAGCACACCTAATATCACATAAACATGAAATAACAAATTACAAAAATAACCTAACCATACTTGAAATAAATAACCCATTAGAACTAAACTCACTAGAAAAATACCACATTTATAAAAACGTACACAACAATTTAATGAACCTACAGACAACATATGCAGACGACGTACTATTCAAAAACATTATACATGCGGCTGAAGAAGAAACATGTATGACATCAACAAATACCAACATCACGGACAGAACAGCCACACCAGAAAAATAGAATCAAGTATTCAGTGACTCCACAATGGTCAAGTGACCGAAAGGTGCCTCATCACATAAAGTATAATTATTGCACTTAGTAGTGGTGAATATTATTTACAAGTAATAATAATAACTTCATATATATATATATATATAGATTTTTTGGACTAGGAGACTGACAGACTTACCTTGGTAAGAGTCCACTCTGTAGTCTTGAAATAGAAACACATAAAAGCACTTAAACAATGATATATTTCAACCACACAGTGGTCTTTGTCAATAGAAGAGAAAACACAAACAGAAATATGAGAGAATGAAATAAAATAATTGTAATCACAGATTGTGTAGAGTAGAAATCGATGTCACAGATGCACAGATTAAAGATATATATATTGTTTCCATGAACATATGAGTGATTATAGTTTATATAAGTCTGTCAGGGGAAAAGAAATAAGGCTATTTAGAGGGGGGGAAAAAAAATGAATGGATTTATCTGATGTTGAGGTTAGGGGATTCTCTGGACTTGGTATACCACTGGTATGATAGTTCCCACCTTCTCAGTTCTGAGGGATTGCAATCAGGGGGGAGTGATTTAATTATTTTTGTGGTATAGCAGTCATCAAAAGTTGTGATGTTGTGACTCGCAGCATGTTGAGCTGTTGGTCTATCCATATTCATAATTTTAACGTCATGTCTGTGGCCATTCATTCTAATATTCAGACCATCCGTGGTCAGGCCTATGTACTGTGCTGATCAAATTTTACATTGTAGCTGGTATATGACATTTTTCGATGTACAATTATGATGACCCTGTATTTTGAAGACCATTTTTGTTGTTTGGCTGTTGAAACTATTTGCTGAGGGGTGTATTGGACACGTCTTGCATCTAGGTCTATTGCATGGGAAGGAGCCATGAGGAAGTTTGTGTGGTTTCTCTGCATCAGGGTCTGGTAGTTTAGGATGTACTAGGATGTTTTTCAAGTTGGGAGGTTGCTTGTACCAAATTTGCGGTGGATTGGTGAAAAGATTTTTGGTGTGGACGGAAGCTTGAAGAATTTTGAAGCCATCTCTCAATATCTTGTTGAGTTTATGTAGACCAGGATGGTAGTCTGTTATTAAAGACAGTTTATTTTGTTCTGTTTGTGGTTTATGGTGAATCGAGGATTGTGCTGAATGAATTTGGTTTTCAATGAGTTTTTTGGGGTATCCTCTTCTCTGGAAGGCTGTTGATATCTTTCTATTAAAATCTTCCAATTCCCTATCATTCGAACATATTCTCTTACCCCTGATTGCTTGACTGTATGGAATGGATCGTTTTATGTTTATTGGGTGGTTGCTGTCGAAATGGAGATATTGTAGGTGGTTTGTCGGTTTGATGTGAATTCCTGTGTTGATATTTCCATTCTGGAGTGTTACCTCTACATCCAAAAAGGTGATGGCTGATGTAGATTTCTCCCAGGTAAATTGAAGTGTGGAGAATTGTGTCAGGCTGTCTAAAAATGCCTCAAGTGTTGAAGCACCCTGTGTCCAAATTAGGAAGATGTCATCTATATATCTATACCAACATAATGGCTGGTGTGTTTGTGTCTTTAGAAAACTTTCTTCCAACAATCCCATGTATAGATTTGCGTACGATGGTGCCATTCTGGTGCCCATTGCTGTTCCCTTTATTTGAAGGTAGTTCCTTCCCTCAAACTGAAAGTTGTTCTTCTTGAGGATGAACCTGGTCAGGTTCACAAGAAAAGGTGTAGTAGGAGAAGGCTTGCCTGGGCGTTTGTTTAGAAAATTCTCTATTGTAGTTTATATATATATATATATATATATTTATTGTAAGTTGTTTTTTTATGATATTATGAATGAAGTTTTTAAAATGTAATTTTTAAAATAATATTTCAATCAAGGTAGATTAGTTACTTTTCTAATTTATTTTAAGATAAATAAATTTTCTAGAGCTTTCCTTTTTTAAAACAAGTTTAATGTATCATAAAAAAACACTTCCTTAACAATTATAAGTTTTATTAATAAATTACAAATTTTCTCCTTTTTTTAAAAGTTTTACAAATTTACAATAGTTTCCTCTTTTATTACAAGTCTTATTATTCTAAGTAGTATTTCTCTTTTGGGCAGCAACAGTTTTTATTTAATTTAGCCTAAATTGATTTTAATTTTGATTTAGCACAAGCTCTCTTATTCTCGGGTTATCTGGTGGGTTTTAAATTTTAAATACTGAAATCTTATTTGGCACTCTAAAATACAAGAACAAAAAAAATCTAATCTATAAATGTTATACACTGTGTTACAAATCAATCTATTTCTAAGTAAAATCGTTCCTTAATATTTCCTCTAAATGTTTTCTTTTATAGTTTAATTTTATAATAAATTCCTCTAATTTCTTTTTTTTTTTATAAATGTCTGATTGCAAAATGTATTAATAGATCTAGCCTAGATACTTAAGTGTTTTTTAGATTGCAGATTCCACTTTTCAGCCTTTTATCAAATATTAAATAATATCTTTTTTTAAATAAATAGTTTTAATTTATTTTCTTGTAAGTATTCCGTAATGTTAATTCAATTCCAGACCAAACACTCCCGCACTAAGTTGAATTTGTTAAATTTTGCTGGCCAACTCTGAAACACGTCCGTCTAGCTTGAATATGTGTGTATGACTGCAAACGACGCTAAGCCACGCTTTTAAAATGGCTAGAACAAACTATTTCCTTTTCTTAATTATTGTTACCGGCTTTACGGATGCTGTATTCACTGCATTTTGTACATTTCATGTTCTTAATAACTAGATTTTAATTTCTTCGCAGGTGACTGCATTTAAACATTAGATCTCAGTTTAAATTAACAGCTGTTCTATTCACAATGCGCTAGTTCATCCGGTTTTGGTCAACTTCTGTGAATTTTAACATGGTTTCACTTTTCTTAATACTTAAAGGCTTTTATTTTTATTTACATTGTTTTAGTGTTCTTTTTAAACTGTTACACATTAAATTGTTTCTATTATATTGTTTGTTTTACAGTGGTTATTGTTCTAAACTTGATTAAATATTACGATTTTGCCAATTTAGGTTATGTTTACATTTTTCTCTTATTTTCATAATTGGTTATTTTATGGTTTGGATTTACTTACATATTTATATTATATTATATATACTGCCTTTCTTACTTGCTATTTTCAAAATGTTACAATATATATATATATATATATATATATATATATATATATGTATATATATATATATATATATATATATATATATATATATATATATATGTATATGTATATATATATATATATATATATATATATATATATTCCTGATATTTAATATTGTCCATTGTTTTTCCGTTGCACTGACTTTATGAAGTTAATAAATTACCAATTTTGAGTAATTTTATCCACCATTAAGTGCAATATTTTTACCTGGAGTGATGAGGCACCTTTCGGTCTTTGACCATTGTCGAATCACTGATTGTTCTCTGCTGTGGATGCTATGTCCGTGAAGCCGGTGTTTGTAGAAGTTACGCGCACTATTTCTTGATCTGTGTGTATGAGGTTTCTGTATAGTATGTCTTCTGTATATGTTGTTTGTAAATTCATTAAGTTGTTGTGTATGTTTTTATAAATGTGGTATTTTTCTAGTGAGTTTAGTTCTATTGGGTTGTTATTTATTTCCAGTATGGTTAGGTTATTTTCGTAATTTGTAATTTCGTGTTTATGGGAAATTAGGTGTGCTGCAACATTTGATACTTTAGAATTTTTATTTTTGAATGCTCTATAATGTTCTTCAAATCTTATTTTAAACGTTCTGGATGTTTTTCCTATGTAAAAGGCGTTACAGTTGTTGCAGGTGATTTTGTAGATTCCTGATAGGTTATGATTTTCTGAATTTGTTATGTGGTTTTTGTTACTAAGATATTTTATTATTTTGTTGTTTGGTTTGTAAGTTGGAGTGTAGTATTCTTTGTTGTATATATTCGTTATTTTTTCTATTTTGTTATTGGTATATTTATATTTTAGGTAGATTTTTTTATTTTTATTGTTTTCGTGTTCCGGTTGTAGTGTTGTGTTGAGGTTAGGTTTTTTTGTTAATTTATTGTATATATTTTTTATAATGTGTTTGTTGTATCCATTTTCTATTGCTATTTTTGTAATGTTATCTAATTCTTCATTTAATTTTTGTTTGTTATCCTGCGTGTATTTTATTGCTTTATTTATCATGTTACTGTAAGTGTTAATTTTGTGTGTCCAGGGGTGGTTAGATTTGTAGTGTATTGTGGTGTTGTTGGAAGTAGGTTTCCTGTATACTGTAGTTTCTATTTTATTATCATTTATATTTAAAGTAATGTCGAGGAAGTTGATTGTTCTATTTATTTCTGTTTCAACGGTGAATTGTTTGAAGAGGCACCTTTCGGTCACTTGATCATTGTCGAATCACTCTTTTTTGGCTTTTTTATGGTAGGCAGATTTAATGTTTTCTTTAATTATGTGTAGTTCGGCTATTTTTGTTGCTTTATTGATAATTGTATTTTGTTTATTTTTTAAGTGTAATTTAGCGTATTTTGGTGTTATATTAAGTGTTAAGCATTTTTTTATTAAAATTTATTTTGTTGATGCAATTCTGGAGTTTGATTTTGAGGTTAATATATTTCCGGTACAGTTGTTTACCTTGGTAGGTGTTAAATTCTTGATATTATTTCCAAGAGATTGCAGTTTTGGACTATTGGGATTAGATACGTCTGTCAGTCTCCTATCTAGTCCAAAAATTCATAAATAAGCAATAAGCTCTACTAGAACTAACCTATATATATATATATATATATATTAAAACAACATAGGTTATTCAAATACAAGAATATTTATTAATTTATATCCAAAGCTTTTCATTGGTAAACAGTACCAACATCATCAGGAATGAAAATTACAATAATTTCATTATTGTAATTTTATTCCTGATAATTATATATATATATATATATATATATATATATATATATATATATAGTTATTATTTGTAATTGTAAATAATTGTTCTACTATTAACAATAATAAAGTCAATGCAATGAAAAAATAATGGGCAACATTAAATACATATGTATACATGCGGATACAATTTTTTATTCATTATTGTGTAGTTTAGTTAATTTATTATTTGTAATCATAATTAGTAAAAAGAAATTAAAATTTACTTGTTTTGAAATTTTGTGGTTAAAGCTTATAACCTCCGACTATTATTGTTCACTTTTGATGTACACGAAAATACTTCAGTCATAAAAGTGTCTGCATATATTTACACGTAGTAATTTTTAAATTTAAAATTTCACTAAATTTTGCTGACGGCTGCAGAATTTACACTGACCGACACCAAGTAACAACTATACTGAAGAAAGTCCACTTGACATAAAACCAGAGACAGGTCTAGAATGTTTGATAAAATTACAATGTATGGGCTAGAAATATCTATCTTTATCTATGCTGCAAATTTTGAAAGGCAATAAATATCCCTTAGACAGCACAGAGGTCTATTCTTGTACCTGATAGATCAAAAAATAAGCTCAACTTGTATCGATAAATGTGAAGTTTCTGATAGCTTTAAGCAAACAAGAATTATGACAGAAAATTGACGTGTGTAAGATTTGTACCAATAATGTGTTAAGATGAACAACCTTTCTCCATAGGATGCATGGGTTAAACCAATTTAAATGAATTTTCATGTTTCAGCTGGACTCTTTGCTCTGGCAGGAATGTATCAGATGACGATTTGGGCTTTGCGAAAACACCGCACTTACAAAACTGAATTTGAAAACTACCCAAAACGAAGAAAAGCTATCATTCCTTTTCTCATATAATGTTTAACTTCCTGTTTTAAAGTACAATTTTGGTAATTTTTTATGTATTGTTAATTTTCCTTCAACATTTGTTACCATTAAGCTATGATATAGTGTGTCTAATGGTGAAACTTTACACAGGTAGTGCAAAATAACATCACTTTCATAATGTTTATGATAAATCAGATAAAATATTTGTTAGAATGAACAAAAAGGCTTAATTTTTAATAGGGTTTTAAAATAAAAAATGTTTACACTTTAATAGTTATAAAAATATTAACCTTTAAAATTATATTTTTAATTATTTCCTTGCTCAGATGAAAAAGAAAAGAAAAAAACGTATTAAGTATAGAGGCATAGTTTGCTTTTTATTTGAAATGAAACTGAATATAAGTTTTTGTCTGAATTGGTATTGATTTTAAAAGTTAAATCCAATAAAATTGTCATAAAAAGTGTTAATGAATTACAAATGAAATGAATAATATTTAACTTTGTTAAATTAATTTTAAGAAATTAATATTACACAAATTTTTGTAAAAATAATAAACTATAAGTAAGAGAACAACTATTCCCAAAATAACTAAATGTTGCAAAAAAAAATAATAAAAATGTAGCAAATTTAAAAATTAATCTTCCACATGTTGTTTTAAACTTTATTACTACGTTAAGTACTGCTTATGAAGAGTGCAACTTTTTTATATATATATTTAACATATTTTATATGCTTAAGTAGATTTATCAAAAATACTAACAAAAAAATTTTACTTTGAAACATTCTAGGAAAACTAGCTTAACAGTGTGTCATCTTGAGTAATTTAACTTTATAGAAGTAGTACACATGAGTTTTAGTAATTTTTCAAACGTTATATTATACATGTAATTTTATGAATGTAAACTTGATAGAAAGCATTTCTCTATAAGTTATTGTAGCTTTCTTTTCACAACTGACTATAACTTCTCTAAAGTTTTTCTACTTCATTAGACTAATTTACTGTTAGTTTTAAATTAATAATAAGTAATAGCTTACTGTGGATCATTTAACTCTACTCTGGATAACTATTTTGAATGGGATATTTATCAAATTACATTGTTATATAAACAGTTTTGTCTTTTCATGTCTTATCACTCCAAGATCACTGTAATGGAATTCCTTCTTTTTTCAGTCTATTAAATTTTATATCAGGTATTCACTGCTAGCCCCCATTTGCTGCTATACAAAGTAATATAAAAATTATTAATTTATAAAGAATGACATTATTTATTTCTTTATAAGTTTTGTAATTATTACATTTGACTTTTTTCTGAAAATAATGTCAACTTTTTCATTTTACAATAAAGACCTGTACTAAATCCTAGTTTGGTCAGCTTTATGCTATATTTACATTTATGGCTTTTAAAATATTTTTTAAATATTATTTTCATCCACCAAATTACCACAGCTTTGTCTAATGAAGGTGTTTATTTGGAGAAAAAATCTACAAATTGGTTGATCCTACTCATAGCCCCTACCAGGAAGTTGCATTCATACCATAATGGTACATATATTTACATTTTCCTACCCTCCATTGTTGATAATAATAACCCTGTCTGATTGCCTAACTCAAAACTACAAAAAAAAAAAAAAATGTTATGCATTTTTTCCATTATTGGGTCTTTAAATATTGTAAAAGTAGGAGAAAGTTACCTTGTGCATAATCTGTTACAAGGCGAAGAAAAAAGCCAGTCTGTGTATTCTAGTGATTCTGGGGTCTATTTAACTGTATATTGTCTGAATTAGTCCAAGAAAGTTTTTATTTATTCCAGTTAGATCTTTCCTTTTAATTAAGTGAGAATATGCACTTTCTCAATATCATTTGAGTTCGTTCACTTGTTTCATCTATTTTGTTCAAATAAACTTGAAAAGTAAAAATAAAACAAAAGAAATGATTTTTTCCAGTTCACTTTTCTCTGTAAATACAATTTTCTGAGTTTGCAGTTTCAGAGTACCATTAATATAATTATATTATGATCTACTTTTAGAAGTATTCAACAAATTCAGTTCAGTATCTTTATAAAATTATTTCTCTCATCCTTTTCCTAATGAAGGTGAATTAATTAATATTTTCAAGCCTATGCCCGAGTATAGATCGGGCCATTTAATTAACTCTAGTTGCCTATGTCTGTGTATAGCTCAGGATCCTGTATTTATTTCCATAGCAATGTAATTCCTGTGAATTCTCAGTTTCATTGATATTGTTCTTTATATCGGTTATTCTACGTAACATGTCTTTATCTGTAGGCCATTGAGAGTTGTTTTTACGAACAAAAACTCATTTGGTTAAGTGTGGCGACCGAGAGCTATCATTTAACAGATGTTGGTTTGGTCAGATAGTGAGTGTTTTATTAGTGTGAATTGTTTACTTGTCGAGTTTGTTGTTTGCTCTAAATTTTATCTATCAGTTATTTCGTTTATTTAATTTGTAGTTTGTGTAATTTTTGCTTATATGTTTCGAGTTTGTTGTTTTTCGATTTAAATGTATCTTTCAGTTATTTAGTTTATTTCATTTTCATTGTTAGAGATATTACGTTATAGATATAATTGCTAAAGATACTTTAGGAAGTGATTCAATACGAGAAATGTTGCTTTTAGACCATGTCAGTGACAGGGAAACCTATCTAGGCCAAGGTACAATCAACTTTTCTTTTATTTAGTTAATTAGTGTTTTATTGATGAAAGTTAGGAAAATATAAAGAACCCGATTTTAGAGTTTTCTAAATTTTAAAGGAAATTTACATTTTCTTTTAGCTTTAAAATGATATATAACATGTAATATTTATTTTCATTCCAATGTAAAATATGTGTAGGGAAGTGCAGTGATGTACAGTGTTGCTATTTTATTTTTTTGACATTTTTATACATTTTCAAAGCAGCTTACGGTTGTGTCATATATATGTCAAAATCATTTAAAATGTATATATTTCCTGAAAACTTGTTTCATTTCCTTTACAAAAATGTATAATTTGTTGTAAATATGGTATTCATTATGTCAGAAATTTTTTATAGTTTACCTAAAAACCTCCAGGCAAATAGAGACTAATAAGGGGCTAGGCTTCAAAGTGTTAAACAAAATTCCAGTTAATTGACAAATATATTAACACTATAACAAACCACTCCAATCAATGCCCATTTATAATTAATCACAATAAAAAAGTTGTATGTACTTGTATAGTAAAATTTGTATGCAGTATAAAAATTTTTCAATATATCTTTTCAAATACTGCAATTTGGCTCATTATTTCTACTTCTGTCATAAACTATTATTTTAAAAAAAGTTATATAATACTTATATTCAATAGCAAAAATTTTAAAAATGACAATCTAGGCCATTTTGTAAAAAAAAAAATTTAATTAGGTTTTTTGTAAGTTAGTTAATTTTTTTGCCAGAATGGTTAATATACTCCAGTGATACATTTGAACAAATATATAAATATAAATATTTAATAACTAATATTTGTTATTAAGAATAATGAACAAGGTTTTGTTCTAAATACACATTATTGATATAAAATTTATCTTAGATTTTTTATTCGTACAAACTGTTCTAAATATCCAGAATTATTTTTTGACCCTGCATTTTGTTGAAGCTTATAAAACAATTTTGTTTGTTTGTTTAAATTAACATTTTAAGACCAAAGTTTTAATATATTTCAATTCAAAATTTCTGTTACTTCTAGTTAATGGTATTTTGATTTTGTATTATTTTATTTATCAATGGCACTCAGATGGGTTTAGTAAGTTATTTTTGTAACAAAGAGCTAATTATATTTATTGCCCTTTGAAGGCTGAATTCTGAAGAACAGCGGTTCAGGAATTTTTTAAGTCAAGGAGTGCTAAATAAATGATTATAGGTTTATTTTGCAAGTCAAACATTTGTAAACAACAAACATTACTGCATAAGTATATAAAAATCAAACCAAATTTTGTTTCGTTATGAGTTTTTTAATGCAATTTTTTAAAATGGATAATACAAATGATATGTTTTAAATTTCATTCTATTACATATTTTCTGCCTTTAAAAATTCAATTTAATTTTAATAGTTTAGAAAAACGATTTAATTAATAATTTGAAGTTAATACTTTCCAATATAAACTTTTTCCTTAAAAGTTTTCAACATGACATTGTTTCACTTAATTAAGAAAGTAATTTTAAGTACTATTCTCATTTCTATTTTAGTATTTAATAAGAAGTAGTTTAAGGTTGTTGGTAATTTTATTTTTAGGGTGTTTACCTAGGTCCCTTTGAAAATTAAAACATTTTACATGTGACATGTTATTTAAACTTTAAACATTTCTGTATGTATTTCTTGCTATAAGGGCTTAATATTTTCAAGTTTGCACTTTTTTTATGTAACAAAATATAAATTAGTTGAAATTTTTAATATACTCATCTTCGTTTCTGTTAGAAATATATCTATATATTTGAGTACAGTTTTCTGTCTTCCCTAACGTTACAATATTCTCCTCTGTTGACGTGTTTCGGAGTGACGCCAAGTTTTGAAAATGTAGTCACTTTGAAACGTGTCAACAGAGGAGAATATTGTAACATTAGGAAAGGCAGAAAACTGTGCTCAATCATATATAAATTAGTTATGTAATAATTATCAATAAAATGTTTACAGTAAAATATTTTATTTTTAAAACAAAATGCGAGAGATTGTTATTATTGGGGGGGGGGCATAATAATGGTATTATATGCTATAGATCAATAATAATAATTACTGTTAAGATAAAGCATATTTGTTTTACAAAATGATTTGTTACTTGTGCAATTTACATATTTATTGTTTTATTTAATAATTGTTTTAAAACAGTGAGACTTTGTTAGATAAGGTTTGGAAGCTTTTTGACCTATTTGGTAGACATCCTCCATTTTGCTCAATTCAACTTTGTTTATTTGTATTATGTTTTTACTTGGGCATTAGGAATGAATAAGGTTTTTGGTATAAATGTCTGTTCTGTAAGTTTGTGTGTTCTTATTTTTGTTATATATTTTTAAAAGATGTAAAACTAAGTTAAATAAAAATTATAAATTTAATGCCTCCTAAATATCAATTATCCTCTTTAAAGAGACAAACAATTAGTAAACTAGTTGTGACTAGTGATATGAGTTGCAGTGTAACAATTCTTGGACCTCTGCATGAAGACAATGTGAAATAATCTCTCTGCACTAAAGTAGATGGCGGTAGTATTTGACTGGTAAAATAAGCATGCAATTTGAAGATTGTTATTTGTTATTGGTTGTTTTTGTATGTTTTAAAGTAACAATTAATAAAAACTACAAATGTAAATAATTCTATTATAACGAGTTAAAAAAATTGAGAAACTGCGGACACGTGCAGCAGTGTGGCTGTGTAAATGAAACAGAGGTTTCAAAACGTGTCAGCATAGTAAGCTACTCATGTTTTTTCACTTAGTTATAGAACAATTATTTAGGATATAATCAGTGAAATTTCAACCAACTGAAATATAAAGGATTGTTATGACCAGTTATAATACAATTGTAGTTCAGTTGATATTAAATTAGAAGTAGTCTTTAATGTCGGTTGTAACTATAGAATAATTAATAATAAAACTTAAAGGTTTTGCTGTGCATTCAATGTTATAAAGGATATCCTTCTGTAATGCACTATGCTCTGCAGAGGGCAGATAACCTTTTATGGAGTGGTCATCTATGATGATATTAGCTGCATTGTGGCAAAAACTAATCCATTATGGTAGGTTATCAAACTAAACAGAAAGCATTCAATCCTTTTATTATTTTTTGAAAATTGTTGTGTTAAATCTACTTGGGTAAATTCTTCAGTCAACCATTGCAACAGGGACTGACTCTCGAGGTACTTTTAAAAGTACTTTGTTTGAATTGAGGGACATTAAAGAGACAAATTGATGTGTATTTTTACAAAATAATCCTCATCAATATTAACAATACACTTCTGCCAGTGATGAATTAGTTTTTTATATCTCATGCACAGAAATCTTGTCTTGTCCAAACCACTTAATTACACATTCTTTGTTGCTGAAAATTTACACATATTGCCTTAATGAATGAACTAAACAATTAAAATCCAGACTATGGAGAATAAGATAGTATTTTCCAATCCATATTTCTCAATAGGTTCTTAGGTTAGCTGGGTAGATTGAGGGTGAGCATTGTCTTGTAGCGAAATTACATCTTTTCTTTGTAACAACTATTTTCTCTTATTGCTGGTGTTATTTTGTTCACAGCATGACTGAGTACTACTACTGGATTAGACATTATATCTAGTAATAAGAAAGGTGTTACCTCTGCCATCCCAAAAAAAAGGTCGACATGACTTTTCCTATTAACAGTTTTGTGATTAATTTCTTTTTGACAGCTGACCTGGTATTTTACCTTCTTTTACTTTTTCTTTTGAGTGGTTCAAAATGATGATTTCAAGTTTCAACACATGTTTAAATCTTGTTTATGAAAAGGTCACCTTCCTTTTTATAGCATTCTTTCAAGTTTGATTCTTGCTTCCTTGTGTTGTGTTAACTCTGTCAGCATCCACTTTGCACTTGTGCTGAACTTGAGTTTGTTAGTGATCAATTATGAACTATTCCTAAAGTTACCGAAACAGATTGTACAAATATGCAACTAATTTTTTGGTTTTTATGAATCATTTGGTCTGAAGGTTTCAAGCAAAGGGTTTGATACTAAAATGGCTGACGAATATGATGCTTGTCAATCACTGAGGTTAATCTGTTCTACACAAATATAAAAATTTCCACAGTTTTATAATACTTTAAAGTCATTTGAGAAAAGATTTAACTGGATAAAATTGATCATTGAATTATGTTCAACTAATTAGAAAACTTCAAGTAGAGACAGTTTTGAAGTAGGTAAACAAAACACTTTACCTGCTAACTGTCTCAATTGATCTTAATGATACCTCTCTAAACTCATTAAAGTACCAAACTTCTCCTACAAACTAATTCATTCCATTATCAATTTGTTTTAAAAATTACTATATCTCTTGTTAGATAATTTGCGCTTGCTGTGAATTTCCAAGTTATGTTTTGAAATTTCACATTACATTCTTGTCTTTTCACACGGATCATTCGATTTTAATAAAAATTATAAAATTCCACATCAATTTAAAGAGGCAGTAAGATATAGCTTCATTACAATTTTTTCAACAAGTTAGAAAGCCAAATAACTTAAGCCTCCATTTGGGTGGTATAATATTTTTTGTTTCTTAATTTTTACAATTTTGGTTTGAGTGAATTAGAAGTAAATTATATATGTGAATGCTCAAAAAATTCAAGTGATATCTCCTTAATAACTTATAGCTTTTTTTAAAATTGATTTTTAGTGAATAAAAGAAATGAAACGAACAAACCTTGACCTAATAGGTTAGCTAAAGGTTACCGAGGAGAAAATAAATGAAAATCCTGTGGTGCGTTGCTTGGAAAAAAACGAGTTGTATGATGTGAAGAGTTTAACCTTTCAAAAAGTTCTAGATTGGGAAAAAATGTTGCATGAAATATATCTTCTAAAAAACTCTGTTATTCTAACACTTACCTTGAGAATAAAAATAAAAAAATTTTATAATTAAAATTAATAACAATTTAAATCTATTAATAAATACATATATTCATTAGAAGTGTTCAATTAAATTTTAGAGGTAAATTTTACAGAAGTATTTAAAGCTTTTATTTCACTTCAAATATACAATAAATTGAAAATATTTTAGCAATTTTTATTATACAACATATTTTACATCATTTAATGTCTTCATTATCAAAAGTGGCAGGTACTTGTCCTATATACTTGTCAAACATACATGCAACCTCTTTTGTTCCTTCAGTTTGTGTTGTGTCATCTGTTGCAATCTCTTTCAGTTTGTGCTTTGTTATTTCTCGTTGTACTTCATCCTCTAACATATTTATTTGTCTCTGAGACTCCTACAAAATAGAGTTTAAAAACATCAGTTATTAAATATAAAACAATGCAAAAAAAAGATTCCACAAATTGATAACTAAATTATGGTTTTTTACTTCTGTAGCAATTTTTTAAAATTCATTTAGAAAGCCGTAAATCTATTTCCAAATTTCTTTCATAACGTATGAGCAAAACATCAAATTCAAAGCAGAATTTTAAATCCATAATATATGTAAGCTCAATGTTTCTCAAACAATAAGAGCTGTAAATCAATGAAATTCCCAATTGAAATGGTGAGCACTTGAGTCTGTCTCTTTTTCTCTCTAAGAGGCTTTATATCAGTATTTATACAAGTTAATAAGTTTTGTAATTACATTCAAATGTAACATGCTGTATCATAATAAAGGGGATATAATTTGGTTTTGTAAAATATTTTCATTTAAGCTCTTAGGAATATATTATCAGGAAAATATTTAAGTCACTATGGGAGCTTTAATAAATAAACTAGAAAGAGAGAAAATATCACAAAAAATTAATGTATTGCAAGTTAATAAAAAACACGGAAATTTGTATGCAACAGAAAAGTACCTATGTGTCAAATTAGCAACTATGCTGCAGTTTGAAATTATTTTTTTGACAGCAGTAGCTTAAAGGAGTTGTGAAATACTGAAATCCAATATTTTGTTGAAAACAAATTAAATACATTGGTTTTGGTTCTATTCAGGTTTTGTTAAAATCTGTATAAGTGACCATGTCCAATAGTTGTTGTTGGTACTCAGTGAGTTAATTTATGCCTTAACTCAGTATTATTAAGACTTGCCTTATTTACAATTAAATTAAATTTATAAGAATTTAAATGTGTAAAATTATTCTAATCCAGAGTAAAATTTACTCTTAAGGCAAAACCTTTTCAAGTGCATTAGGTGATTCATTATCAGAGTTTTTGACACTAGAATAAGTTGTTGAGCCAGATCGCAGCAGTTTTAGAAGTAAGTGTTTAATAATGTGGTCAAAGAGTGTGTACAATTATTTCAGGTAGAAGGTATCTGGATGAGGGCAAGGAAGGTTGTGAGTGGAACAATGGCCTTTTATGACACCACCCTGTCACCCTTGTCATCAGTCAACAATAGCTAAGCATTAGCCCACAGTCAAATGGTTTTAGTTGCATATACTATTCCATTCATTCTTAGATAGACTACAGAAATTAAACATTAATAAATAGCTTACATTAAAAACTAACGTTTATATATCTACTAAACTTACTCAAATAATCAGTGTTGTTTCTGCTCAGGGCTGCAAAAAACATAAATTGGTTGACATCTATAATAAAACTGCCCAATCAATTCATGAAATTAGCGGTCCATAGGGCCTTGTCCTCTTGAAGAGATTTTGTTGTTTTATACTTTTATAATTTTTTTTACATTTTCCTGTTGAAGAATAGATTTTTTTTGTTTTTTTTCAAAATCTTTTTATTTACATATTAGGCCTAACTGGATAAAAATTGTTGACTGCATTTATGAAATCGATAAATAGCTCCTCACTTGTTGGATGAAGACTTCTCTAAGTGTATTCTGTGAGGTATGTCTCTATATTAGGAGAAGATATTTTACCGATTCGCCGCCTCATGTCTCTTTTTATTTTAGCCCAGTTTGATTCAATTCCTTGAGTGTGTATGCTACGATCATTCAGGAGAATTCAAGAAGTTACGTGTATGATTCACATTAAAATGCTCAAATCCAGCCAAAAGTTAATGAAAGTACCTAGAAGCATCTCGATGGGGGCTAACGCTTCATTACACAAAGGTTGACAGTAGTGTTTTATTACCTGAGATAGGGTCATACAGTTTTATTGTTTTCTGTAGAACCTTACTTGCCCCCATTCAGATACCGCCTACCCGATTATTTCTAGTGTGTTGAAATGTGATCTTATTTATTTATGTGGATAATTTCTAGGTTCCTGTTGATGTCAACAAGTTTGGCATGTTATATGGTTAGCAAAAGATGAGTCAGTGCCCTTTTAAATTAAGTGTATCTGTTCTTTAAATCTTTGTTGAAAGTTGAGGTATATTTGTCCTTTGTTGAATTTGTGCTTTGTTGATTTATACAACTTGTAATATACTTGGGGCTTGAAGATTATCTTTTTTGTTTGAGTTACATTGTCTTGTCGGAGTATGTTTATATAAATCTTATGGCACATTAATTATACCCATAAGTTCAGCATGTGGTAATATTAATATCTCTAAACAAGAGTTTTACAAAACATCATGGGCAACAAAACCCATAAATTCATTTATTTCCAAAACTTCTAGTGTCTAAATATGCTTAGAAACAAACAGATAAAAACTAAATGGTGGGAAAGCTCCAACTTAACATTGAAAAGCAAGAGGTTGCAATAACCCAGCTTGTAATTAAAACATTTGAATTATTACTAATAGTGTAGGAGGGCTAGAATAACATTATAATTTGCATATTTATTCCTCAAGAGAAACTTAATAGTTTATTTTATATTAAAAGAAATGTTTAAGTTAATTCACAACAAACTAAATGAAATCATGAAATGGTAATCATGTTATATTCTTTAAAAGCAAGAAAAATCTACAAAATAAAATATGTTTACCTTCAATTGGTCTTCATACTCTTGATAAATTTCTTCTCGGGTTTTCACTGCCATTTGAAGTTTCTTCTGCGCTTCTTTTGGAGTTGCAAATTTGGTCAGACCCATTATACTTTGTAAATCACGTATTTGATGGTGAGCAAGTTTTAATTCTTTTCGAAGCTCATTTACTTCTTCTATGAGCAGCATATTATCCTGAGAAAGAACCAAATCAATTTGAGTGTTTGGTCGAGAGGACAGTGTTGTAAATAATATAGTAAAAAAAGGTTTGAAGTTTCTTGATGTAATCATCTTGAATTCACTGATTAAACTAATTTTAGACTACTTAACTAAGTGAATACGTAATTGCTTACTTGCTGACGTGTTTCAAAACGATTGTTTCTTTTTCGAAGCCATCTAACAGCCACACAAAAAATAACATACATATCCCTCACCTACCACAATAAAAACACAAATAACAAATACATATCCCTCACCTACCACAAAAAAAACACACACAAAATAGCCTCCACATTTAAAAAACTCCATTACCAAATATCCTACAAAACAACAAACATGCTAAGAAAACATATACAACCTTTTCAAAAAGAAACTGACATATACAAACTCTCAGGTATTTACAAATTAACTTGCAACGATTGTCCCAACTATTACATCGGTTAAACTGGCAGGTCATTCTACACACGCTTTGATGAACACATTACCCAAACAAACCCTAAATCCAGCTACGCAAAACACCTAAATAACACCCAACACACACATACCGACATACACACTAATATAAATATTCTACACACATTAAAACAGAGTAAAAAACTAACAACCTTAGAAAAATATGAAATCTACAAACACTACGCAACAGACAGGGAAAATATACTTAATGACCACACACACTTCGAAGCCAATAGTCTTTTCAAATACATCACACAAGACGCCGACACCTCACCCAATGTCATAAATCCAATCCTGTCATACCGTTTGTAAAGAGCCAGAAGTCGCTAGTAGAAGGTTAGCTTCGGAAAAGAAACGATCATTTTGAAAAACGTCAGCAAGTAAGCAATTACGTATTCACTTAGTTAAGTAGTGTAAAATTAGTTTTTCAAGTTTGTTTCTTTATAATGATACACAGTATAAAAAGAGACTCTGTTGAAGTAAAAAAGCTGTTTTTTTTCACTGTGGTCTGAAGAGAAAAGTATAACTTTACTTGTTGAGGTTACAGGTAGAATTGTATTTGAGCCTATGTTGCCTTATTTACAAAGACTATAAATGTATCTTGATGAGCAACACTGTTACAAAAGGGATAAAAAAAAGTGATTGTATAGTAAGGTTATCCTTGTTGAGTATCCAGAGTGAATTTAGAAAGAGTTATTGAAACAGTTTAGTAACAAATATAAAACATAAGGGTTTATAAGCCTTAATGTAAGGGTTTGTAAGGTCTGTAATGTATATGATGGAGGATGTTTGATGGGTAGACTAGTAAATTTCCTTCAGTATCAAACCTGGCATTAAAAACGTCTAAGATGACAAGTGGAACTTCAGGTACATGTATATGAAATTTAGGTTCCAACCATAGACATATTATCAACATTTGCTTAATTACCACTTTATACAACCTGGATATGTCACTGAAAGAAAAGTAATTACTTTTCTTAGTACAATTTCTCTCAGTAATTTTTCTTAGTACATTTTTCAGCTCAGTTTTTATAGCAGGATATAGAACATATACTAGTGTGTGAACAGACAGTGAAAGTTTGGTAAATTGAAATTATCAAGCATACCTATCCTCCAGAAATATGTATGATGGAAGAGAAGAATATCAAGTTACGATAAAAATAGTATCAAACAAGTATATTGCAAGACCAGTTACTACACAACATTATATGAGATTAGAAGAGACTAGTATTTACTTACTAGCAAATACCTACTCTTGGAATTTCTACAATACAGTGCCACATTGACCAGAATAACAAGGCCAGATGTTGTTGAGTGCACCTTGTCTTCACAAAGATATTGACCTCTTTTCCTTTGCACAATCACAACTTGGAATTGGTGTAATGCATTCACTTGGTCATGCTTGCAGAGGGTACATTCTGTGGAGAGTAGAATGCTAAGTTAGTGAAGATGTACAGTAGAGTCCTGATAATTCGAGGTAGATGGGACCAAGATCCACTCGGATTACTGAAAACTCGGTTTACACCAAAGTACGTTCTTGTGTATTAGAAAAAATAGAACTTTATATGTGTTTTATAAAGTATATTTATATAAAAATTTCTTGGAAGCCTGACTCATTTCCTTTGCTTATTGTATTATAAACATTTCTTGAAAGCCCAACTCATTTCCTTTGCACACCATATTGATATAAATATTTCTTGGAAGCCCAACTCATCATTTTCTTAATAATAGTAAAATAGCCTCAAATTATACAGATGCTTTGGATTCAGAATACTATAGTTAATTGGGCGATCCTCGTTCATCTTGGTGTTTAGTTGCAGACAGTGTATAAATTACTGATGCTAGAATGTTTATTTTTCTGTAATTAAATGCTTGGCAGTCATGTCTTATATACAACTGGAAGTAGTTTCCATACCTGTTTCTATTCATTTTCTAATAAGTGTCTATATTGCTACATAATTTATTTGTGTCTCTCTCTTGAATGGATGGAGTTCTTTTGCATAACAGTTCTTTCAAGCAAAGCTTTGTCAGCAGAGATAATAAAAATGCAGACTCAATATTTTTTCTAGTTGTTTAGTTTCACACCCCTACTACATTGAAATAGATCAACAGAAAGTTGACATCCCACAGGTTTTAATGTCTCCTTGATGTCTTTGTTTATGAATCCCAGTGTCAGTATAGCTGCTATAGAATCCATCAGTATAACATTTTGTTTTTGAAAATAATTTTTTTATTTTTAAGTATTGTAGCATGGTAAAAATAGCTTGTAGTTTAGCATAAAAAATTGGTATTATTCAGACTTGTCAGAACAAAATCAGTTAAGTGCAAACTAACACCACATCTTCAGTTGGATATTGTAACTATATTGTGGTAAGAGTAAGTTGTTTTCAAACCAAAAGGAAGAAGACCTCTTGCAGCATTTATAAAACACAGTTTATTCACTTGATTTATGTCTAAAATTCTGTGTATTCAGTGTGGTTATAGATTGTTTCTTATTGCGGTTTGTTCCTATTGTTAAGGTACTGTTTGATCTATATAAACAAAATTTCACACACAAGAACACATTCTATTTTTAATTAAAATTATTTTAGAGTATAGAGATTCAGTAAAACTTTTTCTACTTACTTTAATTACTTTGTCAGTACTGTTTTTTCTAGTGGTCTCTTTATGATACAATTTTTTCAGACTTGCAACAGTTCTTTCAAGATGGTCTCTTTGTCTCATAAATTCACTCTGAGCCTCTTTATCCTGCTGTCGATCAAGTGCAAATTCTTTTCCTTCACAATATTTGTGGTAAATTTTCTGAAAAAAAACAAAAATATTAAGATCTGTAATCAAATTCAATGACTGTTATTTAATTGAATATATTTTGTGGTTTTAGGGGAAGGATAGCAATAATTAGCATTATTTAGTGTGCAATGACTTAAATAACAATAATTTTGTAGCTGCATTGCAACCCTTTTTACAGGTTTTAAATGGAAATTTATCAAACATGGATGGGGAAAACATGGTTAATCCCGAGCGAGTCTTATTGGGTGTTGTTTTGTATTGCAAGCTTTCTTGGAAAACTACAAGCTTTCTTTTTATCAAGCAAGATGGAAAATGGATAATTTTGGCTAATTTAATTATGTACATACTGTATAGTACTATATAGTGAGTTTATAACAAACAAAATTTATTTTATATTCATAAAACAAAGAAATAAGAACACAAAGTAGACAAATGAACAAAACAAACATTTCCATAAACAAAAGTTAATATGAATTGGAAGTAACATACACAAATCTTATAAATAAGTATGTATCTGATTTCAATTTCTTTAAAAAAATATTTACTTTTGTCAGTATAAACCTCTTTCTCTCTGTTATAGTTTTAACTACAAATTTTCTAATTCTAGAATGTTATATCTGCCTGTTACTCAAAATTAGTGATCACCCTCTCCAAATCCAATGGAGTTTTACAACTTACTCATTCTGGTATTATTGTTTTGACTTCCAATTTATACTTCTCATTAATTCCATTTGAAATTTCCTCATCAGTAAAAATATGATAACAAGGATCATCTTTATTGTTGACTATCAACTTCTAATGTTGTTCTAGCATATTTGAAACATTGATCTGATCGTACAGTGCAGTAATCATCTCACAAAATACTCACTAAAAGATTTACCTAAGAATTTCTATGAGAGCCATTCAATAATTAAAGAGACAAATCGATGTAGAAACTGAGTTACTGTCTGAGTTGGGAATGGGATAGATTTCCCAAAATGGCAGTCAATAATAGAAGAAGTGTAATTTATACAAAAATGTCAAGATGTAAAACACAAAAACTGCAAGAATCAAAAAAGGTTAGTGTTACCATAGGCAAGTGTAATGTGTCAATATATTTTTCAAGTGTTTTAGTAATTATTGTAGATTAGTAAAAATTGATGTTTCAATTTTAAATGCATTATTTGCTGAATATCAATCCATGAGTTTTATTAAAGCTTATTACCTTGAAATTTGAGCTTAAAATCCCCATGGAATTTTCATTAGTGTTTTTAACTTGATTTTACACTTGTTTGTCTTGGCAAAAAACCACTAATTACTGATTTATTCAGCAGACCCGTTTTGCGCTAGGTCAGTGCATTTTTTAATTACTGACAAGACTGTCACTCTTACACAAACAAGTGTAATTTCTATAAAAACCTCAAGATATACAACACAAAAACTGCAAGTGTTTTTATGTTTTGAGAAGTTTAAATTATAATTAGCTGAATTCGTCTGGATAAGGGGAGGAAAGTCAGATAAAAGTTCTTGCTATATAAACATATTATAATATGTCTGTAATAATGTCTGATCAATGGACCTTACTACACATACTGATGAATGAATTTAAAAATTGTCCTTATCTTGAATTGACAATAATTATCAATTCATTCATATCATCTATACCTAAAGTACTAAATAACATAAGTAGTCATTATTACTAAATTCTGATAGTAAAATATTGATTAAAAAAAAAAATTCTATAAGGTTAGAGCACTCTTATTAAAACTTTTACCACAAAACATAGCTGTAGTGCTTATTAAGTATAAAATAATGGTATGAAGTGTTTTGTAGTTTTTAGTTCATTACATGAACCAATACAGTGGCTTTCAAGAATATTATGTTGACCTCTATCACATGTTTTATACTATTATTATTATTTCATTTATAAATGAAATATCTTTAAAAAATATGCTTTATATTTATAAAGAGCCAGAGAGAAATCTGGGCTTGTCAATTACTGAAAAAAAAACAATAGCTTTTGGGACAGTGGATTAAAGGATAGAGCAATTGAAATATCTGTACTATTTTGCAATTAATATTAGTCAGTTGAAAAAAGAACTAACACCAAAAAAATTAAATGGAAGATCTGGTAGAGAACTCTAAATTCCAGAAAGGGTTGGCACAAAATTAAACAGAAAGTCAGGAAATAGGATGATTAATATGGAAGTAAGTTGTGTGATTAATGGAGAAAATAAAATAGTAAGATGTAAATTGTAAAATGGATCAGTTATTTAAACGAAATGAAAATAAACCGAAGTTTTAAAGAAAATGCCAGAATAAAGCCAGAATATACAAATTTATTGATTTTGCTGACCAAAACATTCAGCAAATCTTCTAAATAAAAATCTTTATAAGTTTCTGTAAATCACTAGATTTAAAAGTTTCAATGTAAAAAAATATAGAAATTCTATGAGAAGAGATAAAAATTATTTGTACAGCGTGGACAAGTTCTATGAAGGAAAATGAGATAGAAAGATAATAAGGAGATACAGAATATACAACAGAGAGTGGAGTAATTTCTATGAAGAGAAAAACAAGTAAGAGAAGAATGTAAGATAACTCACCACAACCATCTGTTTCAACTTCAGTGGGTTTTGAATAAGTTCTACAGTGTTATGCAAGTCTGTACACATGCGTCTCACAACTGCCTGTAAGTCTCTCTTTAGTGCCTTTTCTCTTTGGTTTTCTCTTTCTTGCTCATTTTGTCTCTCTCGAAATTCATTTGCCTGTAGTTCTAAAGTTGTAATTTCACGTTGTCGTTCTTGAATTTCTTCTTCCATCTAAACATAATAGTAGAAAACACTGTAATAATTTAACTTTACAACTGCTATAAACTGTATTAGTTTTCCAGCTGTCTACTATGATTCTTTACAATTTTTGTATTTCCTAATTTGGTCCAATTTTTACATAAAATTTAAATTACTTCACAACCGAAAAGCGGACGTGATCTTGTTCTGTTTTAAGAGAGAAGGATTGAAGCAGCTGAAATACTGAGAAATGCAAAACAAATCATTGTCATAATAGAGTATGTATATCCTTACCTATATAACACTTTTGCATTGTAGAACACAAACTAAACAAATTTATACAAGTTCACTAAATATACATTACAGTTCTAGCAAAATCCATCAAGAATCTATCAGAATTCATTAAGAATTCCTGAAGAACCTATCAAGAGTTTTGCCAGAGTTCCTAGTTCATGCCATGATTCTATTTCTTTTGGCTGGTACATAACAATAGGCTATACAGAACCCCTTCCAGAACACCATATTCCAAGCTCTCCAGAATACTCTTTACACTGATTGTCCATTTCATTGGCCTTAGCTCTATTGCTAACCTATCAGATGATACACATGTGTTGACTCGGAGAATTTTGTGGAGGACGATTGAGGTTGAAGACTAAGGTCATGTTCTGGTTTAATAGGAAGTTGTGGTCCACTTGGGGAATTTGAAAAGAAGCACTGATGTCCAGGAGTTTGTTATTATCTGAGCTTACTTGCTGATCCGTTTCGAAACAATTGTTTTGTTTATGAAGCTAAGCCTCTACTGCTCGAAGTTTTTCTAGGCGGAGCTATAGAAGCTTTCATTCAAAAACTTTGTTTTATTAAAGATTTTAGAGGAAATACTTATAGGTTTAAATTCAAATTAACTGTAGGAAATCGAGATATTTAACTGGCTATAAATTAATTTGGGAACCGAATCTTTAATATTACCTTACCATTTTGTATTTTCAGAATTATTAAAAGACTAAATTGCATAAATGTTGAGGTTATTTTTCAATTCCTACTGCTAGTTCACACTCTCTATATATATTTATATATTTTGTTCAAATTTTCAATCTATTAAAATACTTTTGATCTATCCACTCAAGTGGGTTGAAACGCTATATCTGTTTATTAAATCTACCTCAAAACTCCTTAAACATCAATCTGAAGATTACTTGACTAAAAATAAGTTTAAAATAAAAACTTTCATAGGAATATAAGGTTTCCATAGCTGCAGCAAATGTGTTAAAATAAATACTGGTATATAACTTTAAGTGGGGTGGTAAAAAATAACTTTTAGAATTATAATTTCATTGCAGTTCTGATAATGTGGGATCAAAGGTGAATAAAGACAAGTTTAGTACTGAATCTACACCTGAATCTTGAACAAACAACACAGTTCTGTCTTTCGAAAAGCATAAACATTTCAGAAAGAAACTTCAAACAAGCTAAACCTTACAGGAAACACTCAAAAATAAAATTGATCAAAAACAAAAAAAACTGGTATAAGATTAAAATTTTAAAACAAACCATCTATAAGAATAAAAAGTTCTTCAATAACCTAGACATCAGGCTTACTAAAGACCTGACATAGCTTAAAATTAATTTATAGCCATAAGAAGGTTTTTTTACTAGAGAACCTTTTTTACAGATTGTTGAAACCTTTATTGTATAGTTAAATACTAATAGAAACAAATACCAACTTACATCCTGTATTTGTTCTTTCTTCAACTTAATTTCATCCTCTTTAGGTTGAATCTGCATAATCAGCTCATTAATTTTGTGATTAAGTACAAACTTATATTTTTCAAGTTCACTATTCTTGCTTTTAACTGCTGAAAATTTCCTTTCATTTTCTTGAATGACTTGATCCCTTTCTAAGATCTCTTTCTTGAGGTTGGCTATGTCTTGTTTCAGAGTTAAAATCATAGATTTTAACTGCACCTGCTCACCCTGCAGTGTTTGTAATTTGTGCTTCAGTTCTTCAATTTCTCTTTGGGATCTAAACATTTACAATAAACTTAATGGTTTATACTAATGTATAGGAAAAGCAGTTTTAAAATAAATATAAATGCATTTACAAAACTTGCAGTTTTTGTGTTGTACATCTTGAGGTTTTTATAAAAATTACACTTGTTTGTATTATCTTGGCAAAAAAACCACTACTTACTGATTTATTCAGCAGACAGGGTGTGGTAAACAGAGAGAACATTTATCATAAGATACGAAGAACACGTAAAACAGATAAAAAAAAGACACAACCCACATCAAATTTCGCCATACACATACAAAACACACTACACTCACAGACTGACATAGACACCAATCTAAAAGTCCTACATTACATAAATAAAAGAAAAAAACTTAACACAGTAGAAAACTATGAGATATATAAACACCATAAATACTATCCACAACACATTCTAAATGACAAAACACACTCCCAATCAATTACTATATTTGAGCATATAACTAACAACTACTCTATGAACAATAACACACCACAGACTCACACCAACACAACACACCTGAGCAACAGTCTTGTCAGTAATTCACAGCATTGAAAAATGTGCTAACCAAGCGTGAAACGCGTCTGCTGAATAAACCGAGATGTAGTGTTTTTTTTGCCAACATTAATAAAGTAAGGAGTATTAATCTCCTTGATGGAAAAAAATTAATGTTAAGTAGGCAAGTATGATTCTCAGGGACCAGGTCTTGATTATTCATAACTCTCAGTAATAGGGAAGTGAAAATAGATATTTTCAATTTCTTATGATATATTGTCTGTCAAATTATATGAAAACACAAACCAGGAACATAACCATCAGCACAAGGGTATTACAGGAAATCTTGATCAGTCAAACTTTCAGCAAACTTGTATTAGGTGATTTCTTGTACTTGCAAATTTTGATGTCTGTATCCTACTCAAACTTTGAAAAATATAAAATAGAGTGTGAATAATATCAGTATATTATAAACTGACATCTACACTACTCTTATCATATTCAACCATATGCTATTCATTATCATACTAACAGGCAGTTTTTATAGTCTTGATTATGTGAATTCTTGCAACCAATTAGACTCGCTATCACCTATGAGCAAGTTGTGAATTTATTTTTGCATCCTATGTGTTCTAATACCTGTTATGATTATAAAATTTGTGTACCTAGCCACGTTACACCCAGACAAATGCTTCCAAATTTACCATATCCAGAAAACATTTTGAATGTTTTTAAACTCTAAAAAATTTAAAAGCCACAGAAATAAATTGGTTTTATTTTTTCAATTCTGACTTTTTTTAGTATTTAGAAGAATTTAAATTTTAATAGAGTTTTAAACAAACTGAAAACTTATTTTTACACAATAATTTTGTGCCAGTGGTACATTGTATATTTCATATTAAGCCAGCTAAGGGTTATTAAATCATATTAAATAAAAATTAAATAGAAATAGAAATTTTAAAACTTACACATAGGCTGACAACGAAGTCGTAAGACGAAAACATTTCCTCCAAATGTAAGTTAACTATTTAACAACTTTTAGTTAACAAAAAGTCTGGACGCAAGTAATAGCAAAAGTGTAATTAGTAATTAACAACCAGCTGTTCATGAACAGCAACAAGATTTCGATATTCATAAAAACTTGATTTTATATGCTGACCACGCCAGCATACAATTTATATACAGTAAACTCCCGATTATCCGTAGGCGGTTTAACCGGTTTGCGGATTATCCGGGGTCTGCCATTGTTTTACAAATATCCAATTTTTATTGCAATCAGATTCGTGTTTAAATTTCCAAACAGTGAATTACGACGTAAATACATATAAGGCTTAATAGAAGTTAAGATGAAGGGAATAGATATGTAAATATGTACGTACTAATTTTTACATTGAAAGGGAAGCATCCCAACGCGGGCCAGCAAAATAAAAGGGCGACAGACTACTGTATATAAGAGACAATGACAAAATGCTTGGACGCCCGAAAACCTAATGCGTATCATAAGATTGTAAACAAATGTCAGCTAATCTCGGCTATAAATAGTCTAGGACGTGACATATGCATTATCCATGTCTGTCATATACATTATCGATATTTATGGCTTTGTGACACAAGTAAACACTGTGCGACAAAATGGTTAGATCTCACATTAAAGCTAAAATCAATGCTCAAAAAAAAAACAAACTAAAGTGACAGATTTTTTTTGTATTATTTGTAAAAGAAATAAAATATGTACATACATACTTACTTTTGACATATACTTATGTATGTATTGTAAATAGTTAGACTTATAAATGTACATGTTATAATGCATCGACATTTTAAATTATTTTCTGTAGTCTATTTATTTTGTCCTCTGAAGATTATTTGTGAATTGCATTAACCGGGGTCATTATTTGTGTAATTTATGGTATAATAATCGATTATCGATTGTTTTGCATATTCTTTGTTCATAGCAGATTATCTGGGGAATACGTTATCCGGCGTTGCCGGGCCACCCTATTCCACGGATAATCGGGAGTTTACTTTATAGGAATTTTTGGAGTAGATAGGAGACTGACAGACTTACCTAATGGCAATAGTCCAAAACTGCAATCCCTTAGAAATAAACATTTATAAAAACTTAACATATATGTATTTATTTCCAAGAGATTGCAGTTTTGGACTATTGCCATTAGCTAAGTCTGTCAGTCTCCCATCTAGTCCAAAAATTTCTGAATAAGCTTTAAGCTCTACTAGAACTAACCTATATATATATATATATATATATATATATATATATATATATATATATATATATATATATATATATATATATATATATTAAAATAAAATAGGTTATTCAAATACAAGAATATTTATTAATTTATATTCAAAGCTTTTCGTTGGTAAACAGTACCAACATCATCAGCTGATGGTACTGTTTACCAACGAAAAGCTTTGAATATAAATTAATAAATATTCTTGTATTTGAATAACCTATGTTGTTTTAAATTATTAAACAAGAAAACGTATTGTATGTATATATATATATATATATATATATATATATATACACAAATATATTGGAAGAATATTTTAACACTTCCATAATTATTGTGATTTAACCATTCAGGGAAGAGGTGTCCAGATCCTTCAAACCCCACCCCTTTGCTACGACCCTTATATATATATATATATATATATATATATTCCTGATATTTAATATTATCCATTGTTTTTCCGTTGCACTGACTTTATGAAGTTCATATATATGTATATAAACTTCATATATATATATATATATATATATATATATATATATATATATATATATATATATATATATTTAGGTTAGTTTTGGTTGGTAAAGATTATTTGGATTTTTTGGACTAGGAGACTGACAGACTTACCTCGGTAAGAGTCCACACTGTAGTCTTGAAATAGAAACACATAAAAGCACTTAAACAATGATATATTTCAACCACACAGTGGTCTTTGTCAATCGAAGAGAAAACACAAAAACCTTCGAAGAGAATTTTTTGTGTTTTCTCTTCGATTGACAAAGACCACTATGTGGTTGAAATATATCATTGTTTAAGTGCTTTTATGTGTTTCTATTTCAAGACTACAGTGTGGACTCTTACCAAGGTAAGTCTGTCAGTCTCCTAGTCCAAAAAATCCAAATAATCTTTCTCTCTCTCTCTCTCTCTCTCTCTCTCTCTCTCTATATATATATATATATATATATGCTGATACGTATTCTTTCACGGATGGAGAAATGACGAATAGTTATTATCTGGAGTACATCCGTTCATTCCGCAGTGCATAAAATCGCAGTTCCAACGTTTCGCTAGAATCTCATCTAGCATCGACAAGGTAAACCCAACAACGAGTTGACTCGCTCTTCAACTGTTGTTGGGTTCACCTCGTCAATGAGATTCTAACGAAACGTCGGAACTGCGATTTTATGCACTGCAGAATGAACAGATGTACTCCAGATAATAACTATTCGTCGTAAATATATATTTGGAACAGTAGACTGAATCACTAATTTGCGATAATTCAATTCCTTATTCTTTATTATTCCTTTATGTCATTTTTTTGTTGTTGTTTACTGGAAAGCTGGCACAACGCTTTCAAAGAATATCTACATTACCTTCAAATCTATAGAAGTATTAAAAGTTTGTAGTGCTCATTATATATTTATCAGAATTAGAATATCTCTTTAAAAATTGTGATACTTACGCAACAAATTTTTTTTTCATAACACCTGTCTCCCCGCGAAGTCGTATATTTGCATCTCTTTCTGTTTTTAATAATTTTTCATAATTTGCTTTTAGTTCCATAATTTCTTGATCTGCATCATATTCTATTTGTTGTTTAATATCTTCATGTTCATCTTCATGTTGTTTTTGTAAGTCATATAGCTAGAAAAAATCGTATAATCAGGCAAATTTTACATTGTTCTCAGTGTTTAAAAAAGGATCACAAACTTTAAAAAGGTTTTGGAAAGTTGTATCTGAAGTTGTAATGGATAAATAACTAGAAAATTTGTACATTAAGTCTTTAACACTTTTCATTCTCATCCATAAATACCTCTAAAATTTTGTCGTGTTTTGACTTCAACCTTTCTTCATATCTTTCTGCCATTTCTTTCAATGCATTTTGTTTAGATTGTTCTAACATTGAGATCTCTCTGTGTAAAAATAACAAAATATGTATAAAAGAGTTATAATAAAATAATATTTTGTAATAGCAATTACCAACTATATAAATACCTTAACAAAAACTTGAGGATTGGAAAGGTAGTTTAGTCAGACTTGCTTTATTTATAATAAAACAATTTGCTACGTCTAAAGTTCATACTCAGGGGCACCAGGGTGAAGAAGGCCTCTTTGAACAAACTGGATAAGACCGTGAGGCTCTTGGCGAAATCATGACTTTACCTGTCTCGTCGAGCTAGCACTGAGCTTGTTTACTTGAACCCGTTGGAGGGTAGAACTGGTCTCCTTCCTCTGGTGGACCAGGTGAATGAGGCGGCAATTGTTCGAGCCTTTTGATTGGTCAAAGACTTGGTAAAATCTATGTTGAGCACTGTAGTCCATATATAGCAGCCCTCTGCTGAAGAAGACCTTGCTGGCTTGATGAGCAGTTCGCCAGAGAGAGTGGGTATAATGCATCAGTGTGGACTGTCGCAAGGAATGATGCACGATGGCTACACTATCGGATTGAGGTCACATGGCGATGGAGCTGGTGTTGCGGGAGTTTCAAATGGTTGTATCAGTACCCGATGCTCCAATTGACCCTGTGGTCATTCTGGAAAACGATGCCAAATTCTCACACAATGACTGTGTGATCCTGATAGGTCTGAATACTGTCTGCAACTACTAGGGAAGGCGGACCAAGAGAAGGAGGTTGATGTGTCAGCTAGGTGCGATGTCTCAAATAATTTTATCTGCACCGGTCAGTACACTTGATTCTCTGACTGGAGGTTCGTTTTTAGAGGAGACGGTACATCTTAACGGCTCCTGGAGATTCAGGACTGGAGACAAGCGGTGTAGGCAATATGGCTATGCATCAGAGTTGCTGCGGCATGAACTGAACCACTGTCTAAAGTATAGCACGTGCCTTCAGGGTCGCCACAATACTATTTTAACACACCTATTGAAGGTGATGCTGCAACGGGCGTGATATTCGCATTAATCAAACAGTGCCAGGTGTGGACTGACCTGGTGGTAGTAAACGAGGGAACAATCAGTTTCAACTATCGATGTGGCTGTCCCCTTTGAGAACCACTACCAGTCTCTGGTAGAAGCCTGTGGTAATAAAGTTTAAAATATTCACATATGGCTGAGGAGCGCTGCTTACAGGGTTATGAAGTGACCCTTCCTCTTAGTGATAGGATCCCTTAGTTCGTGGGACAAAAGTAACAAGGTCATCCGTTTGTTGAGGATATCTCTTCGTTACGCTAAAATAGTGAAAGGCTATTGGTGTCAGATGCCATTAGATGGTCCCGGGACATTTATGCAACTCACATCACCAGTTAGCAACAATGGTAGCAGGTGGGCATGTTGTGGCTGGACCATGCTTTTTTACTTGCCTTAGGGAGGATTACACCAGCTACCACGCTAACTGATTTGTTTATTGATTCTAATTAATGTTAATATTTGTATTTATTGTTTACTTATTAATTTTAAATAATTATTTTAATTAATTACTATTAATTTTTATATCTATTTTGTTTCTAATTTTATTGTATCTGTGTCTTTGGGGATTAGGTGACGGTTGCTGAGTTGATGCAGATTTTGTGTTTTATTTTCTATGTATATTTGTTTTAGTCTAAAAGCTCAGAGCACATCTGTTAGTTTTTATTAATATTTGAATTACTATTGTTAACTAAGTGCCATTCATCTCAAGACAGTTATGAATAGTGTGGTGCAGGATACAATATTTATTATACATTGTGGCTATGTTGATATGGACTTTATACACTTATCGTGATTACTGCTCTGTTTACATGATTCTTTTAAAATTAAATATGTCTGTAATGAAATATTATTGATCAATAAATGGTTTATATTGGTACCACTAATAGAATAAATTTTCAGCCAGAAATATGACCGTTTCATCATAGTCAGTAATAGGTATTAATATTGTAAGAATGGTCTGAAAGATCAAAATTTACATAGTTTTAAATAATAATACTGTGGAAAGGGATGGAAATAGAAAGAGAGGGGAAAGATGGAAAGACGAATATTCATTTTATATAATTTCAGTGGCGAGCATTAGTGTATTGAGTTAAACAATACTCATATAGTGGTATTAGAGGTAAAAGAGGGATTCTTTAACTTGGATTTTATGATATCAATTTATTCATTCATATTTATGTTATATAATGGAAAAAGTAAGTAAATAAATTAGGAGCGCTGGACACCTGAATTTGTATATAGATTAATATTTAAAAAAAAAAAAACGCTGACAAATCAAGTGTTGAAACATATTTTTGTCTGCTATTTAAAGGCTTTATAAATTAAGTTTTATAAGGTCTTTATGAAAAAGTTATCAGTAGCGGAAATTGCACTTCTTCCTTTAGCAACAAATTTATTACTATGTTGTCAGTAGTAATAAACAAAAAAACTTTCTTTCACTTTTACTTCTGCTAGTAGTTTACGTCCTATGGATATGACACCTCTAAGGAGAGCCTCTGTTGACCAGTGGTGTTTCGTGAGAGCTTATGCTTTTTTGCAACAGTGGTGTTTTATGCTTTTTAATTTAGAAAAGTTCTGCCCTACAGAAGCTGTAATAACGGGAATTGTGTACATAAAGAAATCAATAAAAATTAATTTGGGGAAAAATTAATCAAAGCGTAAGGTTGGGTCAAATTATCTAAAAAACTATTTCAACAACCTTTTTTTAAACTCTATAACGTATAGATTAAAGGCATTTCAATTGTAATAATTAATTCATTTACATGAGTGCACCATTGTAACAGATGACAATATATCATTTTTTCTTCTACTTTTATTTTTGCGTTTGGTAGTCAATGGACTCACTCGAGACTTGTGTCTCATTCATCACATCAACAGAGCTTCATCAGGCACTTGTTTATGAGGTCCCTCCTCCTGCTTCTCTTGGCCCTTCATCCTGTACTACCTAGCTATCCAAGCTATAAGTATTCAGCTTCAGATGAGGAAAGCAACTATTCTTTCTCCAATCAACTGACAGGGACAGCATTCAATGGCTGATGTTTTTAGAGTGCATACGGTTATTTTTGGACCTATTACGTAGGCACCTGATGTTAGTAATTATAAGAAAAAATATAATTTCAAAATAAACAATTGTAAAAGTGATTACTGATTAAATTACAATTACCTAATAATTCACATTCTGAGTTCTTAATCAAACACTTTGAGTTATTACACACATAAGGTGAAATGTGCGTTCTGACAAGTTTCAGATTAGAAAAGTTGGGGGAAACATTTACACATATAAAACCCCATAGAACTAGCATATTATAAATTGGTAACTATATATATTATATTGACAATAATGATAGAAAATGAATAAAATTAAATTTAACAAAAATGACAATTTCTTGGCTTTGCTGTTAGCTATTAACTTTTTCAAATTCTTTTGAAGATAATAAATTTTGACAGTTACAAAATTCTAAGGAGAATAGTCAACTTTAAAAGAATTGGAAATGAGGAATGAAATGAGCTGGAAAACAGCATAACAGCCAAACATTTAGGAACACTAATAATAAGACACTGCCGTATAATCCAAATTTAATATGATAGTTTTCAAATCTGTGCAGGTAAATCAGTAAGAAAACAACTTACTAATAATGGGTCAGATGCATTTTTAACAAAAAAAGATTAATCTTGAAGAAATAATGTCTGAAGAAAACTGGATTCAGTTTTCACTGGACAGGACAAGTTGAGATATTTTCTAAAATAAATAAAGACGTTTTGAGTTTAGTTGAATTACAATTTTAAAATTAACATTTTACAAGTTGAAAATTTGTTATGATTTACTTTTTAATTGTATAAATGGGTTTTTGATAATTTTAAATTTTCTAATCTTTAATTTCCCTTACCTTCAATACCTTTTGAAATTGGTATTGAAACTATATTTATAGAATAAGAGTATTTATAGAATTAAAAAAATTACACAAAACTGTCATTTTAACAATTTTCATTAAAATTTTTGAATTTTAATTTAGTTTACAAAGGTTTTCAAATTAATGAAAGAAGTGCTTTTAGTTTATTAACTTTTTTTATAAAAGTTTGAGACCATTACCTTAAAAGATCTTCTCTCAATTCAGCAGATTTCTTTTCAAATTCTGCGTACTTATCATACTCTACTATCAGCTTTGCATTGTAATTGGACTCTAAATTTTCCATGTCTCGAATATGTTCTCTCCTTAGTTCTGTATTGATATTACTTAATTTATTCACTTCAACTGTATGCTCCGCTATTAGTTCCTGAAAATAAAAATTGCATTATTAAATGTCTTCTAATATTTTTTTTAAGAACTAATGTTAACGGTAAGTCAGTTATGCTATGAATGGGGCTCTAATGAAATATTATGAGACACTTTTATTAAAGCATAAATACTGTAATATAATAATATAAAAGGTTCTGATAGGAGGCTCTATTGTCAACAAGGTGGAGAAAGGAATAGGCCTACAATCTAATAGCCATGCTACAAACATTCGTTCATATATACTGGCAACCAAGAAACTTCAGTCATTTAATATAGTTTAGGCAACTTAAATATATATATAGATTTTTTGGACTAGGAGACTGACAGACTTACCTTGGTAAGAGTCCACTCTGTAGTCTTGAAATAGAAACACGTAAAAGCACTTAAACAATGATATATTTCAACCACACAGTGGTCTTTGTCAATCGAAGAGAAAACACAAAAAGAAATATGAGAGAATTAAATGAAATAATGAATTATTTTATTTCATTCTCTCATATTTCTTTTTGTGTTTTCTCTTCGATTGACAAAGACCACTGTGTGGTTGAAATATATCATTGTTTAAGTGCTTTTACGTGTTTCTATTTCAAGACTACAGAGTGGACTCTTACCAAGGTAAGTCTGTCAGTCTCCTAGTCCAAAAAATCTAAATAATCTTTACCAACCAAAACTAACCTAAATATATATATATATCGCAATATAATGATGTTGGTACTGTTAGCCAACAAAAAGCTTTGAATTGTAAATTCAATTGTAACTCTGGTATGTGTATTTTGACTTAGTTCTTTATATATATATATATATATATATATATATATATATATATATATATATATATATATATATATATATGTGTGTGTGTGTGTGTGTGTGTGTGTGTGTGTGTGTGTTATAATATATTAGGCAACTTTTTATGAAATATTGGTGCCTTGCTGGTGAATCATTCTCTTACTTGGTTTAACATGGAAATTGTAAATTCCTATTCACTATCTCTCGCAAGTGAATTGATTGTTATTAATTTTCATGATCAGTGACTCTTTACAGCAAAAAGGGTGGTAAAAATATAGTTGTATGTAATCAATCATTCCATTGATTATAGTAACCAAATTCATTTTGAGTGGCTGACAACTGATGATAAAACTTTCTCTTAGTAGTTACATTTTTAGTTTTTATTATTCTTCTGTAACCTAACTCTTTTAATGATAATTTTATCTACTATTATACTCAAATGTAAGTTTTGTAGGTAAAATATGTATTTCTATATTTACTGAGTCAAAGACTTTATGCAAGTTTACTAACAGGAATCTTAATAACTTGATTACTTCATATCATGCATGAAGTATTTATTTGTGTTGAAATAAAAGTAATTACTATTTTGACACCTCTATGGTCATTGATTCAGTATTTAACACATTGAGGACCATGGGGGAGTGTAACTCATCAATAAATGTCTGCCGTTAGAAGGTATGGACGAGTGTAGCTCATTCATGCATTATGCTACATTTTGTAGCAATTGGACGAATCTCTTTAGTCCATAGAGTTCATAGTAACATATGTTCAAATGTTAGTTACTATTTCCACAGCAAGATATCAAAAATAATTTAAATGACAGTGGGTTGAGTGCTCCACTGTAAATGGCATCACACACCTTCACGACATGTTCGGCTCAGTAGTTTGTTTTGTACTATTACAGGTTATTTTATATGAATCATTTTATCTATAAATTTATAATATATGTTTGGTGTTTTGTAGTAAGTGTTTTCTTTAATATCAGTTCTTGTTTTGTAATGGATTTGGAATTGTTCAACATTCTGAATAATCTTGGCTTAGATATTGAGGAAGATGATGAAACCACAAAATAATAAAATTTAACCTACAAATCAAGTGATGAGTGTAATGAAACAATTAGTCCCAATTTGTCTGAACCAAATATCACAACTAATACACAAACACAGCACGACTTGATACAAGATCTGAGTAATAACCTTTGGACAACAGATACGCTACTGCTCTTTCCTGTTTTTGATAAGACAGCTAGTGTAAATGGGTCAGTAGATGAAACATCAATCCCTATTGATATTTTCAGGCTTTTTTTGATAAATCTATATTTAGGCTTATAAAAACAGAAACTAATAAATCTGCATCTTTCTCTATCCAAGTGATTAGGTGTAAGGGATACATGAAGCCAAATACATTGTGGAATTAATTTTTTTTTCAAAAGTAAAGAGGAAGAAAAGGGCTTTAAAATGATATATACATTATTAACATAAGTCCAATAATTGTGTTTTCATTATGCACTGAATTTTCATGAAAAAGACCAGTTTCCTGTTGTTGTCTGACATTAGTCACCTCTAGTCCCCAATGTGTTAACAAAAATAATTTATTTTCCCATTTAAAAAATTTGCTTTTGAGTATGATATTGAATAAAAAGAACTACATTGGAGAGTTAGATTAGAGAAAAATAATAAAAGCTAGAACAGCAAGTTTATAGATTCCCAGTCACCCAAAATAAATTTTGTTGCTAGAATACATTGAAATTATTGACTGGAAGACTACTGCATTCTGATCATACATTGGTTGTGGCAAACCACTGATCATTAGATTTATTACACATTTAATTCATGTGCCAAAGAAACTTTGACACCCAATCAGTGAAATGATGTGTCGAGATTGTCACCGAGGATTCACAAAATATCTGAGACTCTAAATTGAGGTATAATTACATATGACTGTCCTTCCTTTGAATCTGAAAAAGTCAAGTCTTTAAAGTAAATCTCAAGATAAACTGCCTTAAGATAGAAAGAAAAGAATACATTACAACAGTTTGAGAATTATAAAAAAAGTTGTTAACAAAGCGTTTTACCAAATTTCTGTACAATTACTGTGAAATAGAAAAATAAAACAAATTATTTTTTATAAAATTATTTGAACTAAACTTGATTCTATAAAAAATATATAAATAACTACTCAGTTTTTAAGTGATTTATTTTCTGTTAAATTACTAGGAAAACTGTGACAACTGTATTTTACCTTAAAGTTTTGTGTTGATGGGCTATTGACACATGAGAGAAAACAATATTTGACTAAATTCTCCTAAAGGCAAGTTTTCCATATTATAGCATTACAAACAAAATTATGATGGTCTCTATTCTCCTAAAAGTCCTCCTATTTGTTTCGCTACATTATTAATACTAACATTATCTATATTTCCATCACCCCACCCCAATCAATCAACAACAACCTTAATGTGTACTTCACCTTAAATACAATTTTTATTGAAGAAACACACATTCAGAGACTTACTTAAATATCAGTAAAAATAAAATCTCATTACAGACCTGGTTCTTATCCTTAAGATCCTGAATAGCTGCACAGTATCCTGTGTGCAATTCTTTAGTCTTCTCAGCATGTTCTGTCTCCATTTCTTTTACTTGATACTTATGATCGGTTTCTAGCGATTTGACAAAATTTTCCAAATACTTTATCATAGCTGTTTTGTCTGCCAGGTCATCCCTATTTATTAATATTTCTTTAGAATACTGAAAATCTGAATCAATTTTCACTGCTTTTCTCTCTGTATTCACTAGTTTCCAAATACAAAGTGTACCATCAGAGGAACAGGAAATTAAATTTAGGTCATCATTAGTAAGTCTCATCTAAAATTATAAATAAAATATATATTAGAAACTCAGTTGAAAAACAGAATAACATCTTAGCTTCTATGTTTAAAATAGTTTATAAGTAACAATATTATTGTTTTGTGTGCAGTTATTTATTTATTTAGAACTTTAATTCAGAAACCTTGCTCAATTATCACTCATATAGTTTATTAGTGATAAATTATTAATTTTTACACTATTATGTTGGAAAATTATCTTTATTTGTGTAGCAACAAAAAATGAATTAAATTTAGAGAGTAAGAACTAACCCATGCCTTTAAGTACATCATACCTCATTTTTGTTTATGATTACCTTATTTTTCTTTCTGTATTCATCAAACTTAATCTATGTTTTTTCTCTTTCCTAAAAGAGATGTAAATATGTAGGCCTCTTTTCTTGGAATAATTCTTAGTAGTGTTCTACTCAATTCCCTAACTTAATTCACTCTGTCTCCATCCCATTTCTTGGCTTTGTCAAAGGATTTTTAATGTTCTCCAACCCTTTATCGATATTTAATTATCAAGTAAATGGAGAAATAACAATATAATTTTTTAGTTAAAACTGATTGTTTTTGTCTTTTTTGAGTTTTAAATTTGTCTCTTGTATTGGCATATGTCCTTGTATATTTTTTGGGAAGTTTCGATTTGATCGTTTTCCTTCCGATTGCTTTATCTACTGAGTGATATAGGGTGTTTGTGTCAATATATTTTCATACCTGTCTTTGACTGTACTTTCCTTGTGCTGCTTAGATAATTTTAATTTATAGAGAAGTGAAATTGAATAATCATTTTAAAACTTTTTTTAAATGTAGATTTAAATTTTAAAGAAAACAAACTCACATGTATTACAGGAAGCTTATGCAAGTAATATTCTGCAATTTCAGGTGGCCTTGGTAAAGGATACCTGACGGACAAAATGGCACCTCGGTTTCCAGCAACAAACATCATTAAGTCTGATCTAGATAAAGTTATAGCATGAAGATGTGAATGTTGGAGCAATTCTTCTTCTCTTAATATCTGAAATAATAATATAAATAAATGGATATCATGTACAAAAGCTTCTAATAATATTATTAGTAAATACACTGAACATTTTAGTAGGGCACTACATTTAGTATCTTTTAAATCTTTGTGTTACATTGTTACACACTTTAAAAATTACCATGTACCCAATATTTCTTAAACATGTCTTTAAATACAGACCACAATAACCAAAATTAAATTAAGCTGAGCTGTAATATATTTATATTTGACGTTGTCCATTATTTTTCCGTTGCACTGACTTTATGAATTTATTATTATTACTTGTAAATAATTTTTTCCACCACTAAGTGCAATAATTTTACTCTAGTGATTCGACAATGGTCAAGTGACCGAAAGGGACCCAATCACATAAGGTAAAATTATTGCACTTAGTAGTGGAAAAAATTATTTACAAGTAATAATAATAACTTCATATATATAGAACATAGATAATAAACAACAAATATATAAGCTATTTGAAAGTAGGGCAGTAGTTGTGAAATTAAGGCACCATATTTAGAGTCTGGGATCAGAGAAATGATCATTTAAAATAAGATTTGAGGAACAGTACAGAGCATTCAAAAATAAAAATACAAAAGTATCAAATGTTGCAGCACACCTAATATCACATAAACATGAAATAACCAACTACGAAAATAACCTAACCATACTTGAAATAAATAATAACCCAATAGAATTACTCACTAGAAAAATACCACATTTATAAAAACACACACAACAATTTAATGAAACTACAGACCACATATACAGAAGACATACTATATAAAAACATTATACATGCAAATCAAGAGAAAATGCGTGTAACGTCAACAAATACCAACATCACGGACCGAACATCTACACCAGAAAAATAATCAGTGATTCAACAATGGTCAAGTGACCGAAAGTGACCCCATCACATAAAGTAAAATTATTGCACCTAGTAGTGAAAAAATTATTTACAAGTAATAATAATAACTTCATATATATAGAACATAGATGATAAACGACAAATATATAAGCTATTTGAAAATAGGGCAGTAGTTGTGAAATTGAAGCACCATACTTAGAGTCTGGGATCAGGGAACCGAAATGGTCCAGTTCTCTATAAATAGTTAAATGAAGAGATATGTAGCCTGGTGAACAAGACTAATCTACCAACAATGTGTTTCGCCTAATGCAAGAAATCTTGTAGTGTGCTGTTATGGATTAATACTCGGAAAGCGACCATTTTTGGATTATTACAGAGCTAAATTTTAAATAATATGGTGTGCAATGCAGCGGAAGTCCAAGCTAAATAGAAAATAAGGAGGACAGATTGGATGGTTTTCCGCTTGGAAACTAGCCCAACGGACGCAAATAAGGAAGAAGAAGCACAGTGTGAGAAGAAATCGAAGGCCAGGAGAACAAGTCATGCAGGGAATGTTACAACAAATGGAATGTGAAGTTTATAAGAGCTACATTGAAAGCGAAATGGGAGTCATGGAAATCTTTTGTCACTACTATGAAATGCAACACATCAAGCTCGACAGTCTGGAAGAAATTCAGAGCTACTGGTAGAACAAATAATCAGGAACACATAATGATGATGAAAAACTCCTTCAGGATGGCGAACAAATAGTGAGTACTCTAATATGCACTGACTAAAGAAATCTGGGTTGAAAATCAGCTGGTCCGTTTACCTAGCCACGATAGAGCAAATGATGATATGATACTACAAATTATTAAGTCATTCTAAACACCATGAAGATTCACTTTTCAAAATGCATGAACTTGAAAGAGCAATGTTGGTGCTACATAGTAGTTTACTGGTAATAGATAATAATATGCAAGTGATACAGCAATGTTCCAAACCCTGCTGCGAGAGATCCTGGGAACCTTCAACAGTATTTGGCAGATGGGAGTTGTTCCTCACCAATGGAAGCTGTTAACTATCATACCTCTCCTAAAACAGGCAAAATACCGATCAAAATTAAAATCATCATGCTTGGGATAGCTCATGGAAAGGTAAAAACTGAAGACCTGACCTGGGGTTTAGAAAGGGATGAATTTCTTAGACACAGAGTCACATTACAGAAGACACAGAGGTACGGGCAATGGCTTACTCAGTGACAAGGTTTATGAGGATTACTAGAGACTTCAATTAACAGTTGCTGCCATGGTTGATTTTGAAAGTGTCTAGACTAGATGGCATATTTCTACAATGAATGCAGTCTGGGATTAAGGACAGATTATTAAGACATATTGCAAGTTTTCTTGAGGTCAAATGCTGAGTCAATCCAGTGAAATCTAAGTACTAGATGATTAGTCTGGAATGTCTCATGGAGGAGTAAAAAAAAGTGCTATATCCTTTAATATAGCTGTTAGAGACCTTGAGGAGGTATACCATATAATATTTCCTAAGTATCATCTGCAGATGACTTCACTTTCTGTAAGACTCATGCTAACCTGCAGATGCCAAATGACGCACTGCAGCATGTATTGACTTAATGGTGTAACTAATAGACTGAATGTGTCTTCTCGATATGATTTAATTTGTCTTCTTTACAAGAAAGATTACCCTTGTGAGATTGATTCCTCAACTAGCCATTAACATGCTGACCTCAGATTGAATGAGAAACCAAAACTCCTAGGGGTAGTACTGAAAGCTGAGTTGGAAAGATCCAATCAAACGCATTGAACCCCAATGCTCCAGTCGGATGAATGCACTGAAGATAGTAGCAAGAAGAAAGTGGGGAGAAGACACACTTACACTGAAAATATTTTACAGAGTGTCTATTTCAGAACTAAGATTGAATATTGTGTGAAGTCTGGGATGGTACTGCAAAATCTCATTTACTAAAACTGCAACAGATCCATTCTATTACAGCTAGAGTCTCCTTGGGCTGTCCAAAGACTTCTCCATTGGTTGTGATGGAGATAGAACTGGGAGTATAATCTATGGATTTAGAGCACACTTGGATAAAGGAATTGAGACTAAGATCACCATCGAACTACCTCTCAAAGCTGATCCACTTGTGAAATTGAAACAGTGTGCAATGGAAATGTTGCCCAACTACCATGTATATGTAAATGAATTGTCTGATGGGTCAGAAAATCTACAGAAAGGTAGATCAGGAACAGGGAGTTGTAATAGTGGTACTGGAAAAACTTACTACATACCATCCAATTCTATATCCAGCATGGACCTTGGTAAGCAACCTACAGATATTGGAAGTTCACAACAATTAAATAGAGAACACCTGGAGACTCTTGGTTTAGGATCTCAGAAGTATAACACCCCTGGAACCATTGCAGAGGCCAGGAAAAATATCACTGTCCATTAGATAATCATCATTGTCCAGTAGAAATATACCATTGAGCATGGTGAGTTGGAGATTTCCAGTGAGATTTCCAGTGCCATTGTAAAGCAGGTATTGAAAATGAGATCCAATCTACCACTTGTAGTTTCCCTTAATCAACATAAAAATTTTGTTAAAACAACCATAAACAAGTTATGGATTAATAAATGGCAAAAGAGTTGAATCCTTTATCTCATTTAAAGAGAAGCACTACCAAATGAAAATAAAAAGCATACCCAGAACATACATCAGTTTTTGCAGCCAGATTAAGAATTGGATACATAGTAACAGGACACTATCTAAAAATTTTCAATTTAGAAAACTTGTTAGAGTATCAGAAATATACTCAGAAAGCAACAATAACACAAACTTATAGGACGCAAAGCTACTAATCCGGCGAAGGAAAACCTCAAAAGTCTAAAAGTTACACTTGACATGATCTTCACTGATAGAATCCTATAGACATTGGGGTATCAGAAACACTTGACACTGGATGTCTGGAACAAGAAGTAAGTACCAGATCACTCCAAACATTGGCATTGCTCTTGAGCTTGTGATGTAATTAGAAAACCAATCTTGTAAGCAACAATCAAGCACAGTCAGTCCTTTGGTGTGATTTACTGAAGACCTCAGCAAAGAAGTATGTAACGCTTTGCAAGGAAATATATAAGAAATGCATAGCTTGATGCTTTGGTATCCTTTGAGTATCCCCTAGGGGAAATTCAATTCTACCTATTTTTTCTTCTACACCTTGGTATAATAGGGAGATTTGTAATGTGTCTTGAGTCATAATCCTTACTTGTATCTTAAAACAAACAGATCAAGTCTTCCTATTAATCCTATCCTATATGAAAAATAAAATGTTTTTTTTACCTTTCTCAGTCATATAAAAAAAACTACATTGCTAAATAATTAAATTCCATAAAACTAAAACTATTTTTACAGTTTTCATCATCCTCAGTCTTATCTACTCTTACCATCCAAATAAACCTCATTGAAAAGACATTACTAAAACTGAAGAAAAAATGTAATTAAAATTTACATTCTTGATATTTTTTTATCAAGGACAGTAGAACTGTTATTTTTGCAGTGACATTTAGAAAACAAATCTTACATTGAAACAAATGGTATCTACATCATTAAGCAAATCATATCACAAATATTCTTGACTAAATTTAGGTGACCTGGCCATTATTAACCGCTTTTAATCATTGTTTTGCACTGACTTGTAAAACAACCTCTATTAGACTATACTGAGAAGGTAAAAACAAAGTATGTATAAGAAAATAGGTATTATAATATATAATGACTTCAGTTTGGTTAATGGAATGACAAATTAAAGTTGTGACAACTATAAAACATATACATTTAAAATGAAAATAAATATTAGTACAAATACGTAACTTACTTCAGCATTGCATATTTCTTTTAGAATACCGTCAGAGCCAACTCCATAGACCATTTTACCATCCTGTGTTACAGCTACATCCGAATAATGACAGTTCTTGGTAATTATATCTCCAATTCTGTTTCCATCATGGATGTCCCATTCATAAAGAGCACCATCATTCCCACATGAAAACAGACTTTTGTCTGTTGCCGACCACACTAATGAGCGAATCTGTAATTCAATATTAGATACAGTAGAGTATTGATAATTCGAGGCAAATGGAACCGAGACCCCTCGAAATACCAAAAACTAGGATTACACAAAATATGTTTCTGTGTATTAGAATAAAAGGAGTTTTAATGAACCCTAATACTATTATTAAAAATGCACAAAATAAGTTTATAGAACTTTATATGAACATTTCTTGGAAGCCTGACTCATTTCCTTTGCATACGGTATTGATATAAACAATTTTTTGAAGCCTGACTTTTGAGTTTTAATGAACCCTAATACTATTATTAAAAATGCACAAAATAAGTTTATAGAACATTATATGAACATTTCTTGGAAGCCGGACTCATTTCCTTTACTTACGGTATTGATATAAACAATTTCTTGAAGCCTGACTTATTTCCTTTGCATACCGTATGGCTATAAACATTTCTCGAAAGACCAACTCATCATTTTCTTTCAAATACATAAAATAACCTCAAATAGAAATAGGCTTGGAACCTCAAAATATCGGGTCTCAGAATTTTGGGACTCTACAGTACTGGAGTTATAACTGAGTATAACTGGAGTTATAAGACATTAAAAAAAAAACTTTAAAAAAAAGAATTTACACCATCTTTAATCCAGTAATGACAATTTGAGAACTTGTATTTTAGTGTTATCTAGTTCTTAGAATTATGTTTAATGCTGTGAGGTCTTTGTTTAAAAGAAATTTGTTTAGACTTACAATAACGTTTGACTTGAGGTATGAATTGATGAGGAAACCAATTCTCAAAAAGGAAAGCTGTTATGCAAACCTTCCAAATAACAGGTAAACCAGCGTTAGAAATATTTTTTAATGCCCTTGGATTTTCTGAGCAATAAATTATGAGAGGTTGCAACTTGCAATCACCAGCTGCATTTGCGCCAACCATCACTGTCAATCGGTCTTTGGCGGCCTTAAAACCTGGAAATGTTTTCTCTTCACATGCTATAAAAGTTCTTTTAGGCATTTTCTTCCAGAACAGGCCAGTTTCATCCACGTTGAATATAGTTTGGTTGGTATAGCTACCTTCTTCTATCAGCTTTAAATTTTTCTGAAAACAGGGACGCAACCTCTTTATCAGCACTTGCTGCCTCTCCACTTTCTGCAATACTGTGTCAGTTACAACAACTTTTAAATCGACTGAACCAACCGTTGCTAGCTTTAAATATTTCATCCTTAGCTATCTCTCCAGCTTCTTCTTTTAATCTGTCAAAAATGAGTTTAGCTTGAGAACAAATCAAGTTCTGGTCAACAGGACAATTTTTCACTGTTACTTGATTATTACACCATAATTTTAACATTGTTTCCATCTCAGCAATAATGCCATGATGTTTACGAATGATGGTTGAATTTAAAGACTGGGCATTTTTTACAGCTTCGAGAATTTTTTCTTTATTTTTTATAATTGTTCTGACTGTCGATTCCGGTAGATCAAACATCTTTGCTAATTCACAAATTTTTATTTTTGCGTCGAAGTCTCTGATAATGTCAAGCTTACATTCCAAAGATAATGTTTTTCTTTTCTTGTTTAATGCAAAAGAATCACTTCTACTTCTTTTGGTAGACATATTAAAGTCTATCAAGAGTCTATAAATAAAATTAATACAACAGAACTTTTCACTTACACAACAACTCTGTAACAGAAATAAAATGTATTTTACTTTAGATAGCTCTATCGACTTGACGCCACAATATACACATATAAATACAATCGAAAACACACAACTGAACCTGCTGACGATGCGGACTGAGTGAGACACGCTCTCGCGACGCTACAACTCGACAGCATCGGAGCCCTTAAGGTTGAGTCATCATGATTTAAAAGTTAGACTTTTAGATGGGGTAGCGTAAGTCGAGGTATTACTGTAGATAAAAAGTGTCTATTAAGGATGGTGTTGTAGCTAGCTTGACTGCAGCACCACTAAAAGTATTTTGAGGTACAATCATCTAATACATTTTCTGCTATTTCTTTGATATATTTTAAACTCTGTGGTAGTAAATCTGTTAATCAGTTTTTTCTGTAAGTATTTTTTAGGTTAAGAATACTTCGAAAATAGAATATTTAACTTCACACAATAGAAAAAAAACATTCCGTTTTATGGAATTCTATTTTTCCCTGTGTTCAAATAAATGTTGGTGCAGGCAGTTTAAAACTGTAAGGCTTCATTGAAAAGCATATATTATCCTTAAATCTTGTTTTTTCTTTGAAAACATCCTGTATTAATACTATAAGTCTATTTTCTTATCATTAAGAAATTATAACAGCTTCAGTGAAAAATTAATGGTGCTCTATAATGCACAAGGTTTCTGCAAATTTATTTTTCAATGATTAGATTTTTTGAATAATTAAAAACTACAGTATAACAATAATTAACAATACTACAATAATTAATAATTAATATATTTCTACAGTAATTTTTTTTATAGCCATATGAGATCTTTACAGTTGATTATGATTTTTTAAATTCACAACTTCTGATATGATCATTTAAAATCAGCTGTTTCTGGTATATGTATTCCCAACTTTCTTATAAAAATTGTTTTGTGTTGTACATCTTGAGGTTTTATAATGCTGAATAAATCAGTAAGTAGTGGTTTTTTGCCAAGATAATACAAACAAGTATAATAAAAATATTATTTTTAATTACTTAAAACAGTTTTAAAATTAACACTTTTTGTCTTGAGAAAATACAATATTTTAAATTACTATTTTAGTGTAAGAACAAATTGTAAAATAAATATCATTCTTATAAAACAGAGGTAGTTTCTTTGCTTAACACTCTTTATTTAAAATAACTGAAGCTTTAATGGAATTCTAAAGTCAATTGTGAAATATATTTTAGAATTTTACTATTTGAGAAGGAACTCCTTGAATATTTTGTCACAAAAATTATTTCAATATTGTATAACTTTTATTACATCTTCAAAAAACTATAAGATAAAAGACATCCTAAACATTATTTGTTTCCATCTCAGCTTGAACTACTAGTATATCTATATATATACTACTATAGTATATCTATCTATATATATCGATTATTTTACTATAATATAAAACTTACCAAACCATTGTGGCCTTTCAAATTGTATATACAATTAAAGCTGATAGAAGAAAAGACTTGAATAACTGTTGTATTAACAGCTGCAAACATGTGCCCACAAGTACTGAATGCCACTTCTTGACACATTCTGATCGGAAATTCTCGAACTGTGCTTAGATCTTCCAACAATACAAGCATAAACCTTAACTTGTCAGAGAATCCAATAGCAGCATACAGACCTTAGGCATTATGTGTTTCAATTAATGAATCTGTAGCAAATTATTTTAAATCTAATTAATATTATTTTGATGAATGAAAAGAATAAACAAGAATTTTGTATTTAGATGTTTTTCATCTAACCAAAATTTAAAAGAATTTTCCCATTCTAGCAAATGTTGCTTCAAGTGTATCTACATTATTAGATACATTTTACTACTAAAAGAAGAATTAATTAATATGAATTATTCTTATTAAAACTAAGAGGGGTATTATGCAAAGTATAATCCAAAAATATTATGGATCTACTGCTTTTATATAGAAAAAAATAGTTCATTGAAAATAAAAACCAGGAACAATAAATAATACTTTGAAGAATAGTCAAAGCAACAGCAAACATTCTAACTGTATAGAAAACAGAGAGTTCTTAAAGCCAGTTAAAGAAATAGATGGCTAAAACAATCATAAAATAATGAACTGCAAAGGGAAGAGATTTATATAGTATTCAGTTGGAGATTGCAAGTAAAAATAGTGTACATAGCTTTAAAAGCTAAAAAAAACCTTTCAATTGATAGCTTGAACTGGGTTAATTCTAAGTGTTTTTAATATTTGCTAAGTATTAAATGTGTCCTCTGGCAAGGAATATCTGCAAAACTCAGTAGCCCTTAGTCATCTTTAGCTTTGTAATTGTCTTTTGTGTTAGTGAGTTTTAGAGGACATTTATATTCAAAACGCACTAATGTACTAACATAACCCACTAGCCAGTGTCTTCCTATACATCTGTTTACTCTCAAATATACTCTACTCAAGATTTTATTCCATCCTACAGTTTGATTTTTCCAAATTAATCTAAATGCTTTGACACAAAAAAAATTACAGAGATTAGGTTAGTAGATTATTATATTCTGTACCCTATTATAATATCTGTACAGGAATTATTTGAAATGTTTGAGGGTGTGGAAGTTCTCGGTCAAAGTTGTTCGCTGGAGTACCTATTACTTGAAAAAAATTTGGTTCTAAACTGTAGCAATATTTTTTGCTGTTTCAGAATTTTAAATATATTATCAAAGTTGCTTTTTGTAATCATCATGAATTCACTGATTAAACTATAATTAAATAATACTTAACTTAGTGAATACATAAGGGGTTACTTGCTGACGCGTTTTGAAACAATCGTTCCTTTTATGAAGCAAATCCAGTAATCCCCTGTGTTTCATATAGTTAAGTATTATTTAATTATAATATTATCAACATTAATGTATTAAGCCTAAAATTATACATGATCATGGGGTTCAATTACAAATTAATATAGGGTATTTATGAATTAAAAGCAAATTTTTACAAAGTATGTCAATTTTAAAAACACTTCTCAATAAACAAAGTTAAACAATATAGAAAATTTAAAACCAAATTTAAATACACAGTTTATTATAGGAATTACATTCAATATATTAGACAGTTTAGCTCATGACATGTTAAGAAAAGTAAAATATATTTTATAACAGGATATTTTATTTACTTTTGTTTGTGGCATGACTTTGTTACTTGTTATAGTGCCCGGTGTTTGCCATGCATATATCCCTCACCTCAGTTTCAGATACAATTTTTTTTGTTTTAGATCTCTTTTGGTCATTTATTTGAATCAAATGTTGAAGTGCAATGAGAAAAACAATAATTATAAACATAAAATCTTTATTTTTACTAATTATTTTCGTATTTTTTTATAATGCTATGATTATAATTTTTGTGTTTGTAACCGGACTCAGCGGGAAGTCTTGAATACTAACTCAAAATGTTTTAGTAGTTTGTTGGTTTGTACCTTTATTTTTCAACTAAGGCGGCTCTTAGTGGGCATAGGATCCTGGGTGGTTACTCCTCCTACCCCCCCCCCTGGATCCCGGAACTTATATTGCAAATAAGGAATAGTTCTTGTGATTCAACTTTTCCAGTATTAGATTAACATGCAGATATTTTATAACATTGCTTGTTGTAATCATCTTGAATTCAGTGATTAAACTATAATTAAATAATACTTAAGTAAGTGAGGCTTTGCTTCGTAAAAGGAACGATTGTTTCGATACACATCAGCAAGTAAGCCCTTATGTATTCACTTAGTTGAGTAATATTTAATTATATATTTTATAACATAGCTGCTGTGCTCACCATTTAACCTAGTACAAGAGGTCCTTTAAAGAATAGGGATAAATAGACAGGAATAATGAAGAAAAACGTATGCTTGCTTAGAGAATAACCAATCATTGGCATAGTTTAATATCCTTCATGAACAACTGAGAGATTAGAAACATAAGATATAAAATTAATGGTTTGGTACTGTACAAGAAATTAGCTTATACTACATTACCCTACAAAAATTTAAAGTCTTTTGATTTTAAATAAATACCTAACCTGTAGGATGAAGAGACAGTGAAAAAATATCCTCTTCATATTGTTTTGACATTACCAAACACTCTAACTGGAAATCCCAAACTCTAACAGTTCTGTCAATTTCCCCACATGTCATAAAAATAGTCTTCCACAAGCACAATGCCAAAGCTGATATTGGGCCGTGATGTAGAGGTTCTCCTAATGCTTTCATTGGTAGAGCTTCTGTCTAAAATAATAAGCCAATTAATTTATTTCAGTAAACATTAAGACTTACCTTGGTAATAGTCCACTCTGTAGTCTTGAAATAAAAACACATAAAAGCACTTAACCAATGAAATATTTCAACCACACAGTGGTCTTTGTCAATCAAAGAGAAAACACAAAATGAAATATGAGAGAATGAAATAAAATAAAGTAAAAGTTGTAATAACAGATTTGTGTAGAAATCAGATGTCACAGATGCAGTGGACTATTACCAAGGTAAGTCTATCAGTCTCCTAGTCCAAAAAATCTAAATAATCTTTACCAACCAAAACTAACCTAATATATATATATATATATATATATATATATATATATATATATATATATATATATATATATATATAGTAAAAGTTAGATAATTATTGTCCTGGAGATGCTGCTACTGTTATCGGCGAAAAGCTTTGAATAATATATGCATTAAAGTATTCTTGTTTTTGAAATGTTTTTAATCTATTAATTATATATATATATATATATATATATATATATATATATATATATATATATATATATATATATATATATATATATATATATATTGAATGATATGGTAACATACAGCTATCAGTAGGTTTTTATTTGTATTTTAGTATTGAATATTCATAATTGTAGTAACCATAAATTTTTAAATTTTACCATGTTATCAGGTTCGAATAGCTTGGTAGTATATATTTGACTAATTGAAGTAGTGGCTATCAGTCTGTCTTGAGTTGGGTTAACATTCAAGTTGAGTACAGTGCCCATCGTTTTGTTCACATCAGTTTTTAATTCTGGAGAGAGTACTTGAAAAATATGTCTTCGTTTATACCTGGAATATGTTTAGTTTGTTCTTAACAATTAAAATATAAAGATAACTGAAGGAAATTTAAAAAGAAATAGATGTTAGTTGTATAAACAAGCTTATTTCTTAATTTTAAAACCTAAAACTAGCATTTTTTATGGTGTAGCAATCAGACACTTCCTCTAGAACTTTGGAAAAAAAACATTTATTCTTCATAAAATAAATGTGAACAATTAATCTATTTTATTTCACATTAATACGATATCTTCCAAAATACACTTTATCCGTCCAAATCCTTACTTATTGGATAGGTCTTTATTACCTTTAATTTATAAAGGCAGTTCTTGGTGGAAAACTGGATAAACAAAAGCTTTTAGAAAAAGATCAAATTGGAAAGAGTAAACAACAAATGAATTACATGAAATTGGTGCTCTTCTGGTTGATTGTCTATAATGTTTCTGAAAAAATATATAGAAAATAAATTCTACTAATCGTCTTGTTCAACGTATCCTTATATAAAATTTATAATATAATCATCTTTGTTTTTGCTAGGGATATTGGTAAATATTTGAGTACATTCTTCTGCTTTTCCTAACATCAAAACACATCATGAACCATTTCAGATTAACTTCATTATCAAAATGATAAATTGTACTCTTATATTATCAAATTTTAAACTACATAGTATTTTAATAGCACTACTAGCATTATTTTATGGAGTAACAGTCAGACACTTCCTCTACAAAAGTTGAAAAATCATTTATAACTATACAGTTTAAAGTTTTGTTAATGTAAGGGTACAATTTAACATTTTGATAATGGAGTTAATCTGAAATGTGTCAATGAAGAAGAAAGTTTTGACGTCAGGAAAGGCAGAAGAATGTACTCAAATGTATATTCTTATATACTTTAAAATAAACATACACTTATTAAATAATACATACAACCTCTAACGACAAAAATGTTTATTCTTCTCTTATGTACATTTCGGTTACAGAGTAACCATCCTTAGAGACATGACAATATATACTAGCTAAATCTACATAGTTTACTTATTTGTAATGAGCCAAACTACTTCTCCCCACCCAGAACGCTGATGCCTCTACTCTTAAAGCATGACTCTCCCTTCCCCGGTAATACCAAGAAGTCAAATCGTCTTAAGATGTCTTAAAAATTAAATCTAGCATTAATTGTCTTAAGTAGAATAGAATAAAATAGGAATTTTAAATTAAGAAACATAAGTTATATATTTTTTTAAAGTAGAAACTGATGCTTGTACCTGTACTTAGTTTCTTTTTCAAATACAACAATAAACTCTCCAATTGTATAAGCAAATCCATTAGAGAAAGAATGTATGGTGCTAACTTCAAGTTCAGGATTCATACCTAATCGGCTGGCTGTCAAATGCTGAACATTAGCATTCCTAAAACAGTAACCCTATTGTTAAAAATAAAAACAACAACAAAATCATAAAAATTATTGAATATGGATTAAGTCAAAATTTAAGATTGATTCAGTGCTTCAATTTTCTTCTGGAAATAAATTAATTTAGGAATTAGAGTTTTTAACAGTTGCTCAGTACAGATTTGAAAATAATTTGAATGTAGCAAATATTTTAACCTTACATAAGCTGAATCAACTTTTTTGTGTTGATTTTTCACTAATAATAAGTTTGGGTTAAAACTCTTATCACTAATTTAAAATGTTTTTTTTTTTTTTAATATAGGTACAAACCCATTTTTAAACTATTTTGGTTAGATAATTTTTTTAAATGTTAAAGTAATGTTTTCAAATGCTTGTGAGGAGTATATATGTCTTAAGCATACTTATATTATGTTTTAAATTAATATACTTTTAAAATTTTCACTTTATATAGGCCTAATTTCAATTATAGTTGTATGAAGTGAATAGTTCCTCACATACACACATTTATATCCATTCACATGTCATGCATATTCCTGGAGTGTTTTACAAGTAATATAAAAAAATAATTAAGTCAATTCTTACTGACAACAACAAAAGAAAATTTTATTTTAGTTATTTTTTATTTTATAAATACAATTAATATAAACATGTGTATAAATATGGCATAATCACAATAGTAAGTGCCAAAATAGAAAGCGAATATCCTTGCAATTTACCTCCTCTATACAGTATTTGGTGTGGGAATATTATTTTTGTTTGTAACTATTTATTCACTTTATTTCTAATTTATGAAGCTAATGATGATCTATAATTTCTCAATCTATCCATCTTTTGTGTTACTTAATTATTGCAAGGAACCTTTCTATTATAAGTTCATATACATATTTAAGTAATAGATTTCTAACAATAGAAAAGTTGGCTCAGTACCAAAGTACTGGATTCTAAACACGTAGTTATTCAGTTCAAATTTGACCGATATATCAGCTTTTTTAAATTTAATTTAATGAATAAATATTTGAAAAAATGGTATTAACATCAATTGTCATCTAGTACAGGTTTTTAAAAAATGTATTTGAATTTGATTGAATGAATAAAAACTTATTTTATTAACGATTGAAAATTTGTACAAGATATATATATAAGGACAGTCTGAGATAACAGAAGGAATTCAAATGCAAATTAAAAATAAGTAAAATAAACAAAAAATTTAAAGTCAATTTCTACTTAGGTCAACTAAGAAAAATTTTACTTTAGTTACTTATTATTAAATAATAATAATCATTATAAATAAAGTAACATAGCCTTTGTATTAAAACAGCTGTTACATCACGTAACCTATAACACAAAATCAGATGTTTTATGATGTCATATGTTATGACTTCTTTTAAGCTAAATGGAACGAAATAACTATATTGCCTACTTTGTCCTTTTTCTCCTTTAAATTTAATTAATGAATTAATATTTGAAAAAATTGTAGTAACATCAATTGTTATCCACTATAAGCTTTAAAAAATTGTATTTCAACTTTAGTGGATGTTTAAAAAAATGTTTTATTAACGCTTGAAAATTTGAACAGGATGTGTATAAGGAAAGTGTGAACAATAAAAGGAATCAAAAAAATTTTGTTTAATAATATCACTTGAAAAAATGCTACTAGTTACTCACAGGAGTCTTATTCGTGACTTACAGATGTGAACAATCCACTGATCTAGTGTAAAACCCATCTGCTGAAAAATATAAATAAGTCTTTGCCAAGTGACATCATTCAGAATAATTGTTTAAAAATCCTCAAGATTTACAACTCAAAAACTGCAATCAAACTATCCCAAGATAGTAATATAATGTTAAAAAATTATTTAAAAGCTCATTGTCATTTTCAGTAATATTGATATACCTGCTCTCTCCATTATTGAGATTTCACTTAATTTTTTCAAAAACTAGTTTCGACAGCTACAAACACATTATCAATAAAACCAATATTAATTTCATTTTTAGCCGATAGTACTCAGTCACTATATCATTTCCATTATTTACTTTTTATCAGTAGACCTCCGTATGAGAATAATAAAAAGTAAATTTACCTTTTTATTCTAGAGAGTTTCTTGGCCCAATCTACCTATTATTCCCAACCTCTTCCTTATCCTTTATAAAGAGGGACTGGAAGGCAAAATATAAGTTGTCTTAAAAGCACAAAACATTCATACTCATTGATCTTCTCTTAGTTTAACTAAATTTCATTATCAGTGTTTGGTACGGTTCTTGAAATTTGTCCAGCATTACTTTCTGTCAAACTAATGTGCATAACCTATTGTGCGCGAGCTATGGCACACACTATTGTGCAATACTCTTGCCAGTTCTGACAGTGTGAACACAACTCCTGGAAGAGTTTGTCGCGTCTCTTCTCCTCGGCATTTGGGATTCATTTCTTGGACGATATATTCATCCGATTTTAACTTCACAATCATTTCATATAATAAGTGTTTTGAATTATCTTGAAACAAAGTTAACAATTTTATAAACTGTAAATAGTTATTAACCTTATGTTATTGCTTATAATTGAATGTTCTTTGATTATCAATTGGTAAACCTTTATTATTGAAACTTTGAATCTAGTGAACATTTAAATTATCCCCTTTAAAGTGTTTCAGTAAACAGTCCCTAGTGGAAAGGCGGTGTGCTCACCAGGCTCCATCGAATACACTTACTAAAAACGTTTATTCCACATAAGTTGAGTGTTTTAGCTTTATTCCAATTTTTGGCTTAAACTCTATGTTAGATTATAACCTAACAGATTTGCCGTTTCAAGATTTATTTAAACGGTCCTCCGGTAATTTATTATTGTTATTCATTATTCTATTTCTTTGCATCAAACTCAAGGGCTGAAACACACAATCAGTGTTTTATATTTTGAATTGTCAAAATTCTCTCTTACATTAATAAGAAAATCTAGTTCATAAACTAACAATGTATTAATGAAATATCAGGTAAATGAAGATAAACTGTTTGTTGATTTAAGTGGGAATTGACTTGAATTTTTAATGTTACTTGTTTCTAGTGCATGATGTACCTCAGGAGTACTTACCTTTCCCCTTATAGCATGTCCTAGATAATCCAGTCTTGTCTTTTTGTGTAATTTATTACTTTATAAGTAAAGGATTGGTTACTTTAGTATCATCAATAGCAAGTCAGTGATCTTCACCAGATTGTTAGGCATGATAAGCAATAGTCAAATTTTCTCTTCAGTTTGCAAGATTGGAGTTTGGATAGACAAATGTCAAAATTTTAAAAGTTAAATACATTACAGAAAATCAATACAATACTTTCAATATGTTGACTGAGGCAGCGATAAGTTATACTTGGTTTTAGGTGGGGCAGTTCCACAAAAGTTTAACGCAAACTCTTTTATCCAAATGAACTTCTACTTTTATATACTTAATTGATATAATGTGTTCATCTCTTTTATTGATTTCGCCAAACAAATAATTATTTTACACACACACACACACATCAATAATGATTAACTTACAATTTATGAAGTTGCTTGATGTAATCATCTTGAATTCACTGATTAAACTAATTTTAAAAATACTTAACTAAGTGAATACTCAGGAGTAGAGGGTTAACTTCGTAAAAAATGAATGTTTTGAAATGCGTCAGCAAGTAAGTAATTATGTATTCACTCAGTTAAGTATTTTTAGAATTAGTTACAATTTATGTTTGAAATCAATCTTTGCAAAGCTTCCTTAACTTAACTCTGGAATAATGTATAAAAGCTTTGTACTAACTCATCAGTAACGTGTAGATCAATCTCAGCCAAGTCACATGCTTTGTACTTTCCTTTCAAATCTCCATTCTCTACAAGAACAAGTCTGCCATCTTCAGTTCCAGCAAGCACTCTGTCTGCATTTAGCCAACTTACACAACAAATAGGTAATTTTTCTGCTTTTTGAAAGCCATATTGCCTCCAAACTGTATCAGAAACACTTAACAAGCGAAATAAACCAGGTCCAACAATCACTAACACTGTCGGATCAGTTGGATTTGGAACTACCTGAAAAATTGTTCAAGTCTTTTAAATTTTTTTATTTTCGTTATTTATGAAAGAACAAATATCACAAATGCACTCTCAGGTTTATAATAAGATCTACAGCTAGGAATAACTTCTTTCAGAGATTAATAGTATAGTATTCTGAAAATTCATTCGTTTATTAGAAAAATTATTTAAAATAAAATATTACATTTGATAATTTCAAATTATTATTAAAATTGACATTAGTAATAAAATTAATAAAACGGCTCTGTTGTCTAGCATATAATAATGCAAAAATACGAATTTTAAACAAATTTAAAAAATTTGATTATGTTTAGTCTTACACACACACACACACACACACATACATAAACACTCACAAACACAAACTTACAAATAACGTTGTTTATGATCATAATATATTATAATATATATTACTATTTTTGAGTAATATACTCAAAAATAGTAATATATTAACTTCATAAAGTCAGTGCAACGGAAAAACAATGGATAATGTTAAATATCAAGAATATAATATATATATATATTAAATGTATATATTTTCCACTAATGTGATTAATTTCAAGCAACAATTCAAATAAATAAACTGTTCCCTTTCCATTGAAAGCCTCATTTATAACATATTTTATTATAATATACTGTTTCATATAAATTGCTCTCATTAGCTACTCAATATATAAAACAAACAAAAACCTACTAAAAACACTAGATGCAAATTATGTTAAATTGAAAACTGCAAAAATTATAACAGACCTAGATAATGACACACAATTTTTACAATATTTAAATTATCAAATTATGCTTTTTTCCTGAAAGATTACGTTATTATTTAGTGTAAAAGGTGCGACAAAATAACCTCTCTATATTAAAACATAAATAAAAACATTGTTTTTTAAAAAAAAATTTAGGCCTATGATTCCAAGTTGTGACAACGAGCACTATATAGTAACATGTTCACTATGAAGAGGCTTTTCATGTGTAACCAAAAATGGAAATTTTGTTTATTTACACTACCAGACAGATGAAAATTCGCCTCGTTACTGAAAAAAAAAACAATGACTGGTGAAAGACTTTGATTTGACATGCTTTCGTACAATTCTGCCAAACAACAACCATTTTATATGGACAAAAATGGAGGTCCATGTGTAGGATTCTACTCACACTGTGGTCAGACATTCGAAAAGCAGCTGCATGTTTGCAAGCTAATCATTGAGGAGACAGCAAAATTGAGTTACTAACCACATTGATGTTTTCAGGTGTAACCACATTGATGTTACACGTATTATGAGTTCTTCTACCTCATTTTTTCACAACAGAACCAGTCCCTTAGAAGTTTTTCACCCACAATAAAATAGATTTTTGGTCCGGTACTGACTCACGAGGACGACACTGGATGATGATAACTGACGCATTGCTGTTAATAAACCCCTCAACGCAGAAAATCTCTCTGCCCTCCACCATGATAGCGACTGATGCCAAGCGTCATGTAAACTTCCCTTTCTCCTACATCCAATGCTGTTATCCAATGCTGAGCAACGAAAATTGGGAGGTTTTGCACCCTTTATAATGTTTTTTGTATAAAATGGATACTTTAATTTTGAATCTTCATAGTTAATAATTAAACAATAATTATTTGCATTGAAAATTTCAGTTAAAAATATCCAATGCTTTAATTTTTAAATACAATGGGACTGCTGTTTTTTAAATAGGTGCCATTTTTTTAACTAAGATTGAAGTAAAACATACCTGAGTAACAGGACCAGGGTTTGTTGGTGGAACATTAGCTCGAGTTTGGCTCTCTACTTTTCCTTTCTCCCAGTTGTAGCATACCATTGTCCAATTAGGATCTCCTGTTACTGCGACTAAGTACTTGTTGTCACATGTAAAAGCAATGCTAACAAACATTCTAGTACCTGACTCAAATGGTAGTCCAAGAACTTTTTTACGTTTCAAAGTTTTTACATCATATAAAGAGATACATGGTTTATCTCCTTCTTCTGCTACTGCAATAATTTTTCTAAAAACAGATAAAAATAATAAAATATCATTATGTAAATAAAAATAAGTAAAGAATGTGTTAAAGTTGAGTATCAAATAACATTTTGTAGTTTTTAAATTTCTGTCAACCTAACAAATTTTATATGTTGCTACTTACATAAACAAAATATAACCGCAGAGATATATAACAAATGTTACCTCAGAAACTTGATCAGCATGATCCTTAAATTTCCTCAAACAAACGGATACAACCCAACAATGATTGACAAATTATACAACAGCCTAAAAAATAAACATAATAACTCAAATACAAACACACAAGATGACAATCCCATAAAATACTTATCAATACCATATAGATCATCCAAAACCCACAATATAACCAACACATTACCAAAATACAACTACAAAATAGCTTACTCCACACACAACACTCTCAACAAACAATTTAAACCCAACAACAAAATCAACGACATTTACAACACCACTGGAGTTTACAAACTAACTTGCAGTTCATGCCCCAGTTTTTACATAGGCCAGACAGGGAGGTCATTCTACACACGTTCTCAAGAACATATAAAAGCACTAAAAAACAATAACTACCAATCAAACTTCGCCGATCATCTCAACTCCACAAAACATAACTACATAGACATAACATCTAACCTACAACTTCTTCATAAACAACACAGAAATAAACAACGCTACACAGCCGAACAATACGAAATATACAAGCACTTCAAACTACACCCTATACACATACTCAATAAACAATTACATTACAACTCACACGCACTTTTTGACATCATAAGTCCTAATACACACAAAATATACCCACACCACCAAAATATCCCACCCCCACCCTAACCTACGTAAACTTTGAGATCAGTTATGGTCTGAGTTGACAAAGGGACACATCTCCCAACACGGCCGTCCTCAACAAGCAAAGTAAGTGCTACTATAGTCAAGTTTAAAACATTTAAAACTGTTTAGTGGTTATAGTAGCTCACGCGAAGATGGAATCAACAAATGTTAAAAATAATCTACATTACTACATGTTAACATTTTTATAAGATCTTGAACATGACATAAAATTTCATATAATATGTTAAAACTCTACAATATGTTATATAAGTTAAGATTTGACTGAATTTGAACAGTTTAGTTCTACTAAATACAAATTTCAAGAGTTCTATTATTAATTGTAAATACAAAAACGAAAAAGATAGAAAAATAATTGAGGCTATAAAGAGAAGGTTCTTATTTTAAAATATACTAATAATAGGGTACCTAATAATTATGGAATATTTATATTATAGACTATATTACCAGAAATATTTTAAATAATACTGTACTACAAAACTTTCAAAATATCAAAAGGTTTTCTTCAACTTCATGGAAGAAGACAAAAACAAGATCCAGTACTGAAAGTCTTAAAGATCAGGCTCACGCTCTTTTTAACAAAATCATTTTGTAAATTTTAAACACTTATTTAATTTTAAATCCTTTTGTAACACGTAAATTTTACTACCCTTGACGATCAGCTAAACTTCAACATTATTATTAAAAGAATTATCAACTTGTCAAACTAATAATTAAAGTAAATAATAGGAAATTAGATAAAAAGTTGACATAAAGGTGAAACCTTTTTAAATAAATAAATATAAAAATTTTAATTCTTGAATTTTGTAGTGCACTACGTTCAGTGAATCTTATTAATCCCTTAAACAATAGTTGTTTAAGCTATTGTTTAAGTGATTAAACAAATTTAAAGGTTAGGCCTAGAAATTATTTTTATAATTTATAAAAAGTATTTTGTTTTATGGACTCATTTTAAACTTCAATATAAAGAAATAAATAGCTAAAACTGTATTAAAAAAGAATGAGACTTACTTGTTAGGACTGACAGTTATGAAGTTAAAAACTTTTTGTGGCTCAGGTAACCTTATATAAGCCTGCGATTTTTGAACATAATTGTGTACTACCAATACTCCTCCTGCCGGATATAAAATATCATGATCTGAGAGGTAATGAATATTTTGCTTAACACCGTTTGTTAAACCCAAAAATATCTTTGGTTGTAAACCAGGTATGTTTCCTTTAGATGCCATTTTAAATCATTACAATATTGTCATGACTTAAGCACGATTTAAATCCTTTTTGTTGAGAAGATATGAGCTTGTTTCTTAGCAACAGAACAATTCAAATGCTCAGGTGTTCATAGTATCTCGTCGTCAGTCAGCTGTTCACATTTAGCTATGGGATTAATATTTTAGGTTAAATCTTAGTTTTTTCTATAAGAAATCGCAAATCTACATAAAGAGCTATGGGCATTTTTGAAGTTTTTGTGATAGAGAAAAAATAAAAGCTTGAAGAAAACGGACAAACAGATCCAAAGTAATTACGTAGATAAAACTACTTTTACACGAGTAATTAATTGAAACACTTCATAGAACAATGAAAGAACCTACAAAAATAAGGAAGAATCCGAAATCGAGTAGTAAAAGGTGATTTGGACTAAACATTATCTTCATTATTATTTTGACATCTTACTAGAACTAACTTATAAAATAAAGTATTCTATTTGATAGATTGAATTTTGATAGTCTACATCGAATAATAATTTATAGTAATTAGTAAAAACGTTTAATCAATGTTTCACTTTTGTTGATATTACAAACACTGAGATTTGTAGGCCTATTACTTTTTTTAACACATTTTTTTAGCATTTGTTGATGAGCTACTAGTAATCACTAAACACTTTTAAATGTTTTAACTTGCATATAGTAGCACTTACTTTGTTTGTTGAGGACGGCCGTTTCGGGAGATGTGTCCCATTGTCAACTCAGACCGTAACTCAAACAAAGTAACTGCTACTTTAGGCAAGTTAAAACATTTAAAAGTGTTTAGTGACATTTTTTAGATTGACTAAATGAAATTCAAGTCCATGTTCAAATATGTGTAGGCTTTTAAAAAGATTAACCTTAACATTTGCAATAAATGTGGAAATTTAACAAGCTGACATTAACGTTGTTGTAAAAAAATAAACACAGTAAATTGGCTGTCATATACAAGCTCTATAAAAAGCGTGTATTAAATTTTATAAAACAGGAATAAGATTGATTCAAAAATGGTCTATATATATCATTTCATTTGCTATTTATACGGTATAAGTATGATATACTACCATTTGTAAACCTATAATAATTATTCACATTGATAAATATGGTTTTATAATTAGTAAGCCTTCTGTACTGTACTTCATTTTCATGTTTGGTATTGTACTGCAGTGTATTCATCTCACCAAAAATAAAATGCAACAGCCTATTGTTTTTATAAAAGTTTGTGATAAGTGAATTGCTTCATAGAGAATTAAATTAAGAAAAAGTAAATTTTTAATATTATTTTATTCCATCATCACTAGAGCTACTAGTTTTTCAGTAAAAACATTTGAACATATATTAGAATGTTACACTGGAGGCGTCAGCTCCGCTAAAATATTAGAAATAAGACGAAAGAGAGAGATAGTCGCGGTCGTTAACGTGACTGAAATTGCACATGAATAAAATGAAGACAGGCGGCAGAAACGCCTAATCGACAAATAATAACAGTGTTTATCACTAATTAAGCCTCGGGAAAATAGGCACAAGTTTATGTTAAAAGTATTTGGAACTGATTAACACTTACCCTAAGCTGAACAAAGGGGTTGCGTGCACGGGCGGTTTGATGTCTTCTGGACTTCTGCAGCAGGGCCCTGGGTGGAGTGGTGACTGGCAGGTCCAGCAAAGTCAATGCCTACCTTACAGAAAGGTGGCGACGGAGTGACGCGAGAAGACGGTAAAGCTGCCATCATAGGTGGCCGAGGTTTCGACTGTAGTCTAAAGCATCGCATGCAAGCATGAATGCGTTGTCGTAACAACGAACGTAGCGCAACGATCCAGAACTCACCATTGATCATCGCTTGCGTGGTACGCGGCCCAGCATGTAAGGCGAGGCGGTGATAATGATCGCATACAAGATTGACATAATGATGCCGCTTAGGCAGTAAAATGGCATGCTTAGCCGCGTATGGTATATCAGCATGATTAAGACGTCCGCCCACCCTAAGTAGCCCCACTGAGTCGATAAAGGGCGTTAGGTTGCGAAGTTGAGCACTGATCGGGACGCCGCGGTGTAGGCGTTGCAACGTTTCGCTGAAGGCTAGCTCTTGTATGAGCTTAACGCAAAGATTTCTGGCGTTCCTTAATTCTTGTACTGAAGGTGCAGCGAATGAAATCTTGGCTACGGTGTTCTTGGCTTTGTAGCGAGTGTTGTGACAATGGCTGGTAGGCTGGGTCTTATTGCGGCAATTGTTAACGAAACGAAGCACGTAAGCGAAGACATGATGCAGCGTGGTTAGATTGGAATGACGCTCAATAACGTTCAATAAGTGGTTAGGCGCTTGGACAGTCGCGCAGAGCACCTGAGGCTCGGTCTTGAGCTCGGTCAGGTCGCGGTTCGGTCCAGTTGGCTTAGACAAACGCCAAGAGGTAGTACATTGTAACGCCCATGGTGGTCCGTGCCACCACAGTGGATGTGTAGCAAACTGCGCGGGTAGACACCCACGGGAAGCAACGTCCGCGGGGTTGTCAACAGTTGAGACGTGGTACCAATGATTGGTCGAAGTGTTCGAGGTAATTTCAATAACACGGTTGGCAACGAAAGTTTTCAAAAGATGTGGCGGGGTGCTAAGCCAATGCAGCACAATTTCTGAGTCGGTGAAGAAAAGCGTAGCGTTGTCGGCCACAAAATTCACAGCAGGCTGAACAGACTTATAGAGCTTGGCCAGTAAGACGGCGCCGCAGAGCTCCATTCGAGGTATAGTGAGTGTTTTGACGGGAGCCACTCTGCTTTTAGCCTTTAGAAGGCTGACGGAAACTAAACCGTTCCATTCAGTTCGCAAGTAGATGGAGGCTGCGTAACCAGCTTCGGACCCATCACAGAAGCCTAATAAATGATGTTTGGCATCACGTGTGCCCACATGTCGAGGTATTTGAATGTCAGCTAACTTAGCGAAGTGGACAATGAAGCTGTCCCAACGACTGCGCAGCGCGGTTGGCAAAGGTTCATCCCATGATAACCTTTCGAGCCACAATTGTTTCAAAAATGACGATCCAAAATGTGATAGGCGTAAGGAAGCCCAATGGGTCGAAGGTGCGAGCGACATAAGAGAGAATGGTGCGTTTCGTAGGCACCGACACAAAGTTTTGAATACGATAAGAAAACGAGTCATTAACAGGATGCCATTGGAGTCCCAATATTGAAACAGCGGTAGAGTCGTCTTGGAATAACAACGGGTGCTCCAGGTGAGAAAATGGCAGCGTAGACAGCAGCGCGGGATCGCTGGAAGACCATTTCCTGAGCTCTAGTCCTGCCAGTGCGAAGATGTTAATAAGTTGCCGTATTAATTCCTGGGCGTCCTCGGACGTATCGGCGCCAGTGACGACATCATCAACGTACGTTTGATGAAGAATGGCGTGCGACGCAGCAGGGTAACAGTCGCCCTCATCTTTGACGAGTTGTTCGAGTGTACGTAGGGCTAAATAAGCAGACGGGGTAAGCCCGTAAGTGACAGTGGCTAGTTCATACTCCATCAGTGGAGAATGAGGAGTCGGCCTGTACAAAATGTGCTGATGACGACGATCATCCTTACGTACGGCAATTTGGCGGTACATCATTTTAAGATCCGCACAGACGGCGTGAACAAACAATCGAAACGAGATAATAACGTTGGACAGGTCCCTTTGTAACTTAGGGCCAGCCAGCAATTGCTGGTTTAAAGAATGCGCGTTGCAATCAGGCGCAGAAGCATTGAAAACTACTCGTAATTTAGTAGTAGAACTATCGGCCTTGAAAACGCAATGATGTGGTATTAAATAATTCGAAGGCTTAACGGCAGGGTACATATGACCTAAAGTCATATATTCTTTCATGAACTGATGATATTGTCGTGAGACATCCGGTTGTCGGCTCAGACGGCGTTCCAGAGCATGATAACTAGCAAGAGCGACATTACGGTTCGACGGCGTCAGGTTTAAAAGGCAAAGCTACGACATATCACCCAGTGGCGTCACGTTCAGTAGTGGTGGCAAATGAATTTTCGCAGAGCTGCTCATCCGGGCTCAACAAGTTAGACTCGTTTACCTCTTCGATTTCCCAAAATCGTCGCATGTTTTCGTCGATAGACTTGAGCGAAGTGATAAACACGCGTGGTTGTTGTGGCGTACTGTAAGGTACAGATCCCATAATGACCCAACCTAAAAGTGTGTTAAGTGCCGATGGTTGGCCATGAATGATGGTACGAGGCCCGTTGATAATTATTTGCGTGAAGACATCGGCGCCCAGTATAATGTCAACAGGGGCAGGTAAGTCGAACTGAGGATCAGCTAACGGTAAGTGCTGATATTGAGCGCTTAAAGCAGAGGATAATTTATCAGCTGGCAGCGGGTCAGTTATATGGTTGAGCACAGCGGCTTCCGTAGTCAGCATGACGCCAGGGTCATGTCGTGAGAATAAAATTAAAGTTACGTATTCGTGAATACGTGTAGACTTGGCAGCGACGCCAATCAAAGACAGGTTCGATCTCCGAGTAGGCAGGCTCAACATATCGCTAGCTTGTTTCGTAATGGCAGATATCTGACTGCCGGGGTCGATAATAGCTCTTAGAAAACGAGGTTGACCATAATGGTCCTGTAGGACGACTTGCGCGGTACCCAACAGGGCGAGAGACGAGGTAATGTTGCATGACAAAGAACGAGGTTGAGCTTTAGTATCGATTGGATGGCTAGCGGTTGGCCTAAGGCGTCGTGGGGCGGCTAGTCACTGCTGCGGCGGTGCGTCGTTGTGCAGCAGTGTGTGATGTGCTTGGCTGCATTGTCTACAACGATGACGAGACTGACACTGAGCTTGATAATGAGAGCCGAGACAATTATAACACCGTTGTAATTTTGAAATAGCGTCAATGCGTTCCGCTATGGTAAGAGAAACAAATCGTTGACAATTAATGATGCAGTGACCTTCTCCGCAGTAGTAGCATTTACCTACACGCGTGGTAGGCATGTTAGACTGATTGAGGTTAAGCGGTGGCGAGCGATTGCGAAATGTTGACGTTCTAGGCGCACTCATAATAGGCAACAAGTTAGGTTGCAGTGGTTGATTAACCGGTTGCATAGTGACTGGCGCAGCACGTTTGTTCTGAATAGTACCTTGGGCGTCCTTATTCTCATGGCCATTGTCATTTGACGCCACTGATTGAAATATAGGGCTGTGACCCAAAGTGAGGTTAGGTTCAGACAAGTAATTATTCGGTTCAAGGGCCCCTTGAAACCCGGGTTTATCCATCGATGACACCAACATGCGGGGTCTTTGACCACGTCCGGCGTTTGCTACAACCACGGCAGCTGGTTGGCTAAGCATCTCCAGGGCTCTAGCCTGTTCAGTTATAAAGTCGTTCAATAATTTATATGTCGGCATGCGGTTAGTGCCTAGTCGGCTTTCAAAACTTAATCGTGTCTTGGCATCCAGATTATTAATTGCCATAGAGAACAATAAGAAATCCGCCAAATCTTCGAGAGGTATAGCTCTTAATGCACAGACGGCATTAGAGTGCGCGGTTAAGAAACGATTTAGTTCCGCGGGTGAAGCATTATTGATGCGCTGAAAGTCTTTAATTATGTTAAAGTAATGATCTGCGAGACGTCGCGGGTTCGCGTATCGGTTACGCAACGCATTGTAAGCAATGTTGTAATTTGCTTCGGAGATGGAAAGCCCGGTGACGATGGCCAGTGCATCTCCCTTTAAGACGGACTTTAAGTATTGAAAACGTTGGATGTTGCTAAGCGTCTCATTATTATGTACCATGGAGTCGTACATAGTAATAAAATCTATCCAGTCGTCGCTCTGGCCCGAAAAGCTTGGCAAAGTTAGACTTGGAAGGTTAGGTGAAGTCGGTGTTGATTTGACAGGCGAGGTCGAGGTAACCTCCGTCTTAACGAGGTTAGGGTATTTTACTATCATGGGCAGATAGGTGTCCTGAAATTGACGTTTTGCTATAAAGACATTCGCGACAAATTCGGAAGCTTGACTGTCAAAAGTCTGCTCCGCGCGGTCAGAAGTTTCGATAAAATCGGCATGAAGTCGCCTGACTTCCTGCGCTATGCCCTCAGACATTTCACTATCACCGAGCAAGCTGTTTACTTGCTCTAAGTCACTGCATATAGCCTTCAACTTATCAAGGCAATATGCGTTGTTATTAGCCATCGTGACAAAATTTAAATTAAAAAACCAAAATTTAAAATAATTTGTATTTATGTTTAAACCAAAACCGATGCGTACACAATGGTACCTTTAATTAAGAAAGAGTGGACTGTATAATAAAATTGGTATAAGACATAACGTTTTACAAATCATAAGCATTAGATTAGAACGGCTGCAAGTTTTCCTTATTGAACAGGATAAATCTACAGTGTAGCTTCACGGATCAATATTGAGCCTAACTTGATTAGTCAAGTGTTTCCTATCTACGCATCTGTCCCATAAATCTGCTGATAGCAGCGGAATGCAGCTGCAAGCTACAGCTTGTGACGCCACTACTGCGCATTGACTTAGACAAAGGAAAGAAAGTGCGGGAAAATATGTAGGATTACGTAATGCTTGCAACTTAGCTTATTACTATGAAATTTAACACAACGCTTCGAAATTGTTCGCACAATAAATAATACTTATAAATCACTAATGAACTTATTTAATAAAGCAAATGCCTTGCTATTAAAACTGAATAAGTTTCGAGGTTACTGAGAACTTTAACACTTCTTCTTTGCACTTTAAATGTTTATAGGTCGCTAAATGCAAAAAAATCCGGCCCGACGGGACCAAAATGGAGGCGTCAGCTCCGCTAAAATATTAGAAATAAGACGAAAGAGAGAGATAGTCGCGGTCGTTAACGTGACTGAAATTGCACATGAATAAAATGAAGGCAGGCGGCAGAAACGCCTAATCGACAAATAATAACAGTGTTTATCACTAATTAAGCCTCGGGAAAATAGGCACAAGTTTATGTTAAAAGTATTTGGAACTGATTAACACTTACCCTAAGCTGAACAAAGGGGTGCGGTTTGATGTCTTCTGGACTTCTGCAGCAGGGCCCTGGGTGGAGTGGTGACTGGCAGACGGCTCGTGCTGTAAAACTTAATAAACGGGGTTCAATTCTAATGCTATTCACAGTTGAATAAGTCTTTAAATAAGCGCGAGCGACTCCGTAGCGACGGCTTGTAACGGCGAGGTTAAGGCGCATTCGAACACGGCACTTGGCCTAAAATAATCTGCACTTTCGCGGTTAACGAACATATAAAGCAGGTACAACTCAAAACACTTAAATTTATACATGCGCGGGGCGAACCCTAAGTCCACGAGGTTGTCTAATAAGGTTAAAACCCGCAACGGACGTGCTGGTCTGTCCACGGCAAGCAAGATACTGGGGAGAGGAAACTGTGTGCTAGGTGGGGGGTTAGGCGCGCGACAAGACAGAACGTTGTCTTAAACTAATGACGATAAACCATAGATTGAGCTATCGAATAGACAAGGCACAGGCTGATTAAAGTCGATACTGGAGCTGTTTAATCTACCAAAGCTGACTCCAACATACACTATATAGTGCATATGTAGGACTTACTTAATCAAGTAATTTGATCAAAAAAATTGAACACTTTTTCATCAATAATCAAAGAGTAATTGCTCCTATAGGCAAGTACAACATACTAAAATATGTTTTAATATATTAAATTTTTAATTTATTTCTTGTAACCATCCATTAAATTAAAATATGTTATCACTAGAAGCAGTAATATAAAAAGGCTAATCTGTAACACTCCAAAGTCGTCTTTTCTTCTTAAAACCGGTTAAACTTATTCACCATCGGTGTTGATTTTGTAACCAAATTAAAATGAATAACATAAAATAATGAAGAGTACTCTAGACCGGAGGACCATCCGCAAATATACGGAAATCTAATGCCTTAAACAGAGTATATTAAACTATGACGCAACAACTATTTGATTTAAAGAGAATAAGTCTTAAGCGCTACAGCTTACCTAAGAACGTAGGCGTGGCTATCTTTCACTTAAATGTGGTAACTGAAATGTACCTGTAACACTTCAACTTTAATTAGAACAGAAGTCGAAACACAGAGTCATTACAAGGAGTGCAATCGGCTTTTTCTCCATCTTCAGATTTGCTCTGACTTTTGATTGTCATCCAAGAGTTTTGGCCACACAATATCGTGTATTGTCAACAAAACCTTCCACATACAGTATTCCAAACTTTTCCAATGAGGAAATCAGTCACTATTACCACCACTTACAATGGGATTGCATTCAGTAACTAAATGATCAAAATCCTATAGGCTAAAGGAAAAAAACATGTATTAGTGAGTCTGGAATTATGATACCCTCCACACAAAATGCCCAATTCCCTACTGATTAAGAAGAAATTAATTTTTAATTATCGTAGCTATATCATAATAGTGTTTTAATGTAGTTATATCATATAGATTTTAGTTATTTGTATATGCACTCATTTTATCTCACCTTATCAATTTTAATAAAATTTGGTAGACTGTTACTTAAAACACATAGTTCTAGTTCTTTAAGAAAATAAACATGACAAAATGCTATGCGATCTTAAGACGTTCTTTGATGTAATTATCAATTTTAATAAAATTTGGTAGACTGTTACTTAAAACACATAACTCTAGTTCTTTAAGAAAATAAACATGACAAAATACTATGAGATTTTAAGACGTTCTTTGATGTAATTATCAATTTTAATAAAATTTGGTAGACTGTTACTTAAAACACATAGCTCTAGTTCTTTAAGAAAATAAACATGACAAAATGCTATAAGATTTTAAGACGTTCTTTGTGTCAGAGTTACGGTCTGAGTTGACAAAGGGACACATCTCCCGAAACGGCCGTCCTCAACAAGTAAAGTAAGTGCTACTATAGGCAAGTTTAAAACATTTTAAGAGTGTAAATGATTACTAGTAGCTCACGCGAAGATGGAATCAACAAATGTTGGTACTTAATTAGTGCTTTTTTCTTAAAGTCTTTTTTCCTTATTACACTTTTACTTACCTGCGACCAGACATTTTGTTAACTAAAAGTTGTTGAATTGTTAACTTACACTTGGAGGAAACGTTTTTGTCTTACGACTTCTTCAAGTGGAAATACGAAAACGTTTCCTCAAAGTGTAAGTAATTAACAACCAGCTTGTCATGAACAGCAACAAGATTTCGATATTTTTCTTCCTGTAAATTTCTCATGTGATCTGTACTTCAATAGTTAAAATATTCTCCTTAACAAGACTTAATGGAGGTAGGGTTGGAGAGTGCAATGCAATGTTTATATGTCTGCAATTTGCCATTTGTCATTGTGCTAATTTTTTGCATTTTTTTAATCATAGGTTTAAGATTTTGATGGGTTGTACACACATATACTGTATGTGTTTTGCTAACCCTGTCAGCACACAGTTTTTTTTTACTGTAGCTCTGCAAACTTTAAACATCCTATTTTTAACACATGGTTTTTGTTTTTAAAATATTGAAAGGCCTGCATTAAATAGGATGAAACTAGCCTCTTTGACAATGTTACTTTGTCGGTAAGTAGTTTAATTAATTAATTTTAATAATGAAGTTCGCTTTTTATTTGACCACTTATTAATATTGTGAATCTGCCATATGTAGCCTTTATACTATCTATTAATTGTAACTATTTAATAAAAAGGCTCTGAAATAATTTTTTTAAAATGATTTAAGTAGGAATTGAGTTAATTTTGTTTCATGTTACTTATTTAAAACTTTGTTTCAAATATATTTTGTTTAATGGTACTTTGGTGTTTTCCATTGTTAATGATTGATAATTGTGGAAGATACTGTACAATTTCTTTAAAACAAACAAGTCTTTCAAAGTAAATATTTGCTTAAAAGGACTAAAGAGCATTTAGAGTTTGAATAAGATAAGATAGTCCCACTGTTTTCCAAAAAAAATATTAAAACAAAATATAATAATACTGTATAGTTCCTAATATAAGGTACTTTCTTAATAACCAATTAAAACAAAGTTGCAGTGATATATGGTACCGGTAATATAAAAATAAAATGGTCTTTTAATTATTAGTATATTTTATGACAATATGATAATTTTTTTAAAGAGTTTGGATATTCCGGTAGAATAATCTGGACAATTTCTTGCATGTGAAAGTATTACACACTGTACCTAGTCATTACACTATCATTTCAAAAAAACTCTTGACTACAGTAGTGGGGAGGGGAAGTAAACAGTGTTTAAAGTGTTGTACATTATAGTTGTTCTTTTGTGAAGTTATTTTTTCCTTAGTGAATGTTATACTATTAAAGATATCAGCTGCAGTACCATAAAAATATCTCCTACTTTGAAATATTTATCGGATAAGTGTTGAAATAAGATATTATATGTTAAAAAAAGTTTATTATGCTATAGTTAAATTTGCAATTCAAGGTTTTTTTACTACCAACCTTATTCATTATGAATGAAAATTTGTAAAACTTAATTTTAGCTCTATCCAGGATAAAATAACGTTTGAGAATAGTTTTTATACATAAACAAATATTTTGTTATTGTGTAATCTCAGATTTTGGTTTTAACTTTGTTAATAAAAGTTTGTAAGTGTATTCTTGACAGTATTTCTTGGTGGATAAAATGTTGTGTTTACACTATATTATTTTAATCACATTTTCCCCCCTGATATTCACTTTCAACTTTTTAGTGCCGACTTTAATAATACTTCATAAATAGTGAGTAGATTTATGTCTGTTTTATATGATAAATTTTTTTTAATGGTGTATTTTGGAGTTTATCAAAATAATTTAGATGTAGATAATCGAAAATTATTTTTTGAAACTCTGTTCACTTTTTTAATAAAATTTTAGAAAGTTATATAGGCGACAGATTGTGATGTATTGTTAATAATTCTACATTCTGTGTAATGTGAAAAACATTTTTAAACGATGTAGTCATAGGGATGATTGTAAATATAATTTGTATTGATATAGTAAGTTTATGGCTTAGTTGACTGTTAATGTAGTATTATTGTTTTAATGAATTTTGAGAATGTTGGTATTTCATATATTTCTAATTAGTTTTACGGAGCTATATATAATTAGTGCAATGAAAAACTAATAATTTATTTGACAAAAATTGAAAATTTCACTCATAATGTATATCCTCAATTACACATTTATAATTCGTAACTAAAAAAAATATTTATATAATAATGCCCTTAAAATACTCAAGCAGTTGTACATATATTTATTAAAGTACTCAACATAATAAAAGAAGTAATTATATGAGAGTAGGATATTGACTACTAATGAACATACGATTTGAAATAAATTGTTTATACTATACATACATTCTATACACTAATATTTTTTAAATTCTAGTTATATACTGTACTTCAATTTCTGTATTTATAAATTTTACTACTTAAATATTTACGGGAAAATTAATTTTTAACATGAAACTTGGCAACATAACGTGAAGATGCAAGGTTTAGGAGGGGGCGTGTATGATTGGCGGAAATTTTTACCAATTCAATGGCAGAGTCAAGGTCTCATTTCAAGACATAAATAATTTAAAAACGGTTTGTAAATTTGTATATTATTGAAGTGTTTAATATACTAACAAGTTGTAGGTACTAAAAAAGTAAAATATAGTGTTAAAGTTTCGCGTTTTAATATTGTTTATTATACATGACCTGAAACATTCATATTTAATTGTAGTACAATTATACTCTGTATGTGTTGCACAATTGTAGCTAAGTCATAATTATTTTGAATGGCTGAAAGTGATATTATTGAACAAAAACTAAGGTATAGTATTAAAATATTTGTATAGTACAGTATTATAAAATTGAGCATTTTTTAGGAACTTGTTATTAACTTGCAAATTTGTATCTGTTTTTTCTTTTTTAGTCAGAAGTTCAACTAATAACTACTTACCCTAATAATATGGTTTTTGTGTAACAGCTGATTAATAGAGTTTTGAAAATAGATACTTATCAGATTTCTTGATATAATCGATATTGGCTAAAATATTGGTAGTTTAGAAAGCTTTTAGAAACAAGAGGAATGATAAAAATTAGTGATGATGCAAACAAATTTGGTTATTGTGAAAATGTCCAAAATAACATTACAACAGACAAAATATTATAATAAAATCAATGTTTTTTTTATCAACCAGTACTATATAATAATATGCTTATAGAATTTTTGTGTAAGATAGCTTTTTTTAGAAAAATGTTACAAACAGTTTCAAATAAAAAAAAAAACATGTGGCACAGAGTTTACAATGTTAAATATGCAGATTAGCCAATGTTAATTACAGCCTTCAGTTATTTCGTGCCAAATCAACCAATAGTCTGAACCTTGAGTTCCTAGATTTCTTTGATTTTTTGTATACAGGTTATACCAGCCAAGACTAGCTAAATTGTTTAGATTTTTTTGAGTTACGAGCTTTTAAAAATCTAAAATCTATCGGTTTTTGTGCGTGTTTTGAAATCTTAAAAATTATGTAACCAAGAAAATATAGCATGTAGGGAGCTGAAAATTATACCAATTTTTTACATTTGAAATGCTCTTTAATTTAAAATGTCATACAAGTGCATTTGATACATGTTGAATATTTCGGTAATTGTATGGTTTAGCGGCCACTTGAAATATATATTGAAAATTGTTCAAAACCAACGGTTAAAACGCATAAGCGCGGCCACCTACGATATTTTGGAAAATTGTTCAAAACCACCAAATAGGACGATATCCACAAGAATTTAATTTTATTGACATAGGAAAGTTACGTTTTTTCAATTCATAGTAGGGTAAAAAATTCTGTGCAGAAGTATAAGTTGTGAATGAGCGCGGAGTGATATAAATGTTTTGTGACGTTACAGAGCTGAGCATTAGGTTGTGCTCATCGGCCGCGGTACGTCACGCAATCTTACGTGTGTAGATATTTGAGAAACAACGTTTTGGCTTAATTTTTATACACACATTTAAATATACTTATAATGTCTCCAGTTAGGATATATTTGGTTTTAAATTTATACATTACTATATACCTATATTAAAAAAATATATACCTAAAAAGTGTCCAGTTAGGTTAGATTTGGTTTTAATTTTATACATTACCTAAATGGTTACATTTATACAATTACAACCAAATCAGTTCTGACTGGATACTTCATAGGTATATTTCAATATAGATATATAAAATTCACCTTCCTTGCCAGTAACAAAAATAATAGTTATCAATATACCTTCAAGACATGTTTTTGTTAATAAAGTTTAGATTTCCAAATACACGAACTACAGTTAATGTCATGAAACATTTGTATCACTCCGCGCCCATTCACAACTTCTACCTCCGCACTGAATTTTTTACCCTACTTTAAACTAAAAAAAGTAACTTTCCTAAGTCAGTAAAAAAAATTCTTGAGGATATCGTCCTATTTGGTGGTGTTGAATAATTTTCCAAAATATCGTAGGTGGCCACGCTTATGCATTTTAACCGAACCAAAAAATAGAATGATATGCAAATGAATTTTTTAAAAATTGTACTTGAAAAGTTATTTTTTATCAATTTAAAGTTGGGTAAAAAATTCAGTGCTGCATGTGCATCGGCCACAAAGTGATAGTGACATCACAACTGTAGTTGGTCTTTTACCAATTTAAACTTTATGAATCAAACACATGATCTGAAGCTATATTGAACTATTATTATTGTTATTACCAGGGAAGGTGAATTTTATGTATCTATATTGAAATATATCTGTGTATCCAGTCAGGATAGATTTGTTTCTAATTTTATACATTTAACCATTTAGGTAATGTATAAAATTACAACAACCAAATCTATCCTGACTTGACTCTTTTTAGGTATATTTAAATATTGGTATATAGTAATGTATAAATTTATAACCAAATTTATCCCAACTAGAGACTTTATAAGTATATTTAAATATACGTTTGCAAAAACCATAAAAATTGAGCCAAAATTTTTCTCAAATATGTACACACGTAAAATATGTGTGACATCACTATATCATTATGTGGCTGATGTACAACTTAATGCTCCACACTGAAATTTTTATCCAACTTTAAATTGATAAAGAAAATAACTTTCCGAGTAAAATTAAAAACAATTCTTGTGGATATCGTCTTATTTTGTGGTTTTAAACATATTTCAGTATATATTTCAGTGACAGCTAAAACTCACATTTACTAATTTTTCAATAAACTGCCGAAAACTGTTAAAAACCCGAAAAATGCCCTGTTCGATTTATTTCAAAAAAATATATATATTGTATAACAGTACATCCACGCAAAATTTCAGAATGGGATTATAATGGGTTCTTGTGAAAAAAAATATTTTGTGATCAGAGTACACACTGCCTATCGGTGACCTACTAATGTTTTGTATGATAGATATGAGGTACTTACTGAGTTACTATCCTAATCAAGCTATTTTGATATTCTTGTAGCAAGTTTATTTTAAATGTATGACTTTTTACCTCTAAATAGGCATGTATAAACATTTTTAATTATCTTCATATTGAATTTATTACAACTGACCTTGAGTCATTATAAATATAAATTTATGATGTCATTTATTGTAATATAAATTGTTACACTTACGGTAAACTATACTGCCTAAAAAAAATATAGTTTGAACCAGTTAAATTATTTTAAGAGAATAACAAAATGTATACGTTTTTTTATAACCTGTTGAGATATTTTTCCAATGCTTGAGAAGATATTTTCGTTTTCTTGGCACTTAAGGTGTTCATTCTTCCCATTGCTGTTGATTAATCCACTATTTGCAGTAGAGTGTATTCTGGCACTGCATATATATCTCTTGGTTCTCGATAGAAGAAAGAACGAGCTGGGCCTTCAGGGTCCAAAAACTTTTGAACCTTTTCATAACTTTGTGTTGTACAAAACTCACAGTCAATGCTGTTTATATTTTCAGTAGAAAAATCATAAAATTGCCTTGGTGTCAAAATGTGTTTGATCATATAGTCTTTGTAGGATGGCTTTTGTAGCTGCTAATTGTTTTACAGTTCCGCCAAGATCATCGCAAGCATTCTTGCTGCGAGATGTAGAGAAAAACTGGCACTTTGCTTCTATTCTAAAATCTTGATTATTGCAAACACAAATTATAAAAAAAATGTCTGTTCCTATACCAATATCTTCTTCTTTCAATGGCTCTCACTTGGATTACACCATTCGAGATCTTGCCTCCCAATAGAATACAGTTAAGTCCCTTCGTTGTTGATTTTTTTTATCAAGTCCACTGCAGAGCAGGAGGTGGTTCTTGTCCATAATAGATGTTTGGCATGCACATATTGTGCACCTGGTGGATTTTAATATTTTCATTCTGCTGAGATGTCCAGCGAGACAGTTATGCCCTGTGGCCAGTTTGAAGTTGGCAAAGGACGTTTTTCTCAGGTTTGTTCTATTCACCTCAAACAGATCAAACACATTATAGGACTTGTCTTTCAAACTTTCCTCCACCGTATTCCTAAAACCTTGTTGGTAAGACGTTTTAGTATTTTTTCTTATACCAATATAAGGAACTTGAAATTTTCGGCATTCTAAATGCATGAATTTTACTTCATTTCAGCAAGGAAATTATTTGTAGCTAAACATTTATTCAGCAGATATCCATCCACTATCATATCCTCAAAAATGGTTTAAGAAAAATTCCTTTTATTTTATGTTAGTGCAAATTGATAAATTACAAAGTTTTGGTTTAAAAATTTGTAGATTAATATGGACAACAAAATTCATGTCAATGATTCAACTGGCTTTTTAAAATCAGTCTAAGGTTTAATTGTTGTTTGTAATTTAGTTGGCTTTCTTGGCTGTGGAGCTGGTGGAGTCCAATGTCAGCTCAAGTTCTTCGAGGCGCTGAGAAGAAGTTGCTATCTTGTAAGTATTAAAGTAACCTAAATCTATAAGTATTTATCTAAGAATATTCTTTTGCATATCTTTTCCTACCTTGATTAAAGTTTAACATACTTAATATGTACAACTATTCTTTTAGCTCAGCTTGTGAGGTTATGTTAAAACAAATAAAAGACATACACAAAACTCACAAATTAATCATTTATTGACTCATAACGTTTCAATGACAAAGTCATCATCATCAGTGAATGTTGCTGCTACAAACAATAACTTACAACTCAGTTGTAATAGCAACACTCACTGATGATGATGACTTTGTCATTGAAACGCGTATGAGTCAATAAATGATTAACTTGAGAATTTTGTGTATATCTTTTATTTTTTTATACTTAATCTGGCTTAATATACGGATTACAGTACAGTCTCGCTAATCCGGTCTCCGATGATCCGGACGTCCGGCTAATCCGGACGGCCCAAACTTTTGTTTAGTTATAGTATTTTACAGTGCACAATCAGTCTGCCGTCCACAAAAATATTTATTTTTATACGTATATATTTGTTTTTTTTTAAAAGGGGTTTTTCTACTCTAATAGACATATAATATAATTTATTTATTAAAATATGAATTTACCATATTATTTGTTTCTTTTGCCTATTAAAGTAGGAAAAACGTCTTTGAAAAAGTATATTCACATTAGATCTCCCAACACTACAACGCACGTGACATCAGAGACATCTTGCGATAAACGAAAGATAAAGGACCGCTGACTAAACGGCTAGACAGTCTATCCGTCTGCGTCAGGACAGTTGTGTTGTCGGACGGATGCCACCTTTACTGCTTCTCGCAAGATTTCTGCTCAGTTGTCATTTAATTCTAGTGCGATATTGATCTGTGTTTTTTATTTACGTCTCGTTCAATGATCAGTGAAAATGGCGACTAAACGTAAGTCAGTGACAGTGACAATGGAATAAAAACTCCAAGCTTTATTTCGTATTGATGGAGGTGAATCGCTTACTAAAATTGAAAAAGAGTTAGGCGTGGGAAAACAAACTGTTTCCGATTTATAGAAACAACAATGTTTAGGCGGCAGAAGCACTTTAAAAAAACCAAAAAACCAAACCTTAGATGATGCTTTGTATGTTTGGTTTTGCCAACGGGAACAGGGTGTTCCATTATCGGGTGTAAATTTGCAAACGATTTCGCTGAAACTGAATGGAAAGTTAAAAGGAGGCCCTAATTTTACTGCCAGTGTGGGTTGGCTGTCACGGTGGAAGGAACGACACGGCATCCGTCTACTCGGAATAAGTGGTGAAATTTTGTCAGGTGACTGTGATGCCAGTGAAAAATTCAAAGACAAATTTGGCAAGTTTCTCAGAGATGAAAACTTACAACCTTGTCAGGTGTTCAACGTTGACCAAACTGGATTAAATTATAAAATGTTCCCCAAAAAAAAACTTTAGCTTCCAAATTAGATTCAGTAGCAAAAGGCCATAAAGTTAAGAAAGAACGTATGACTTTGCTGCCCTGCAGTAATGCTTCTGGTGATCTAAAATTTTCACTTTTGATGATAGGAAAATCCGCAAAGTCTAGGGTTTTTAAAAATGTAAATTTAAGTGTTCTACCGGCACAATACAAGTTCCAAAAATCAGCGTGGATGAACAGTCAAATTTTTAAGGACTGAAGTTTTTTGAAAACTTTGTTCCAACAACAGAAAAGTTTTTAAAAGAGAAAAAAACTACCTCAAAAAAGGGTTTTACTAATTGATAATGCCTCATGCCACCCAAATGAAGAATTGCGTCATGGTGATATTTTTGTTAAATTTCTCCCTCCTAACGTCACGACTCTCATTCAGCCGATGGACCAAGGCATGATAGAGGCGATAAAACGGCGATATAGGAAAAAGTTAATTTTATCGCTTTTGTAACAACAAGAAGCAGATCCAGCTAATTCTTAAAAAAGTGACTTTATTTGGCATTTATAAGTCATTTATATGGATGCAGAATCGTGGGACGAAATTCAACCGTCTACACTCCAAAAGAGCTGGAAAAAATTGTGGCTTGAAATGCCGCAGGAAAGTGAAAAAACCGACAGTCAACCTACTAATGACGACGCGGAATTTGTTCAGATTTTTCAACAATTGGAGGGTTGAACCGAGTTGAAAGACACTGATATTTCCGAGTGGATTATTAGTGATAATGGCATTGGTTATCAAGTGCTCAATCGTCACGGTGTGCACTGCAAACGCAGAAAATGTCAGCTCGGAAGAGGAAGACTACACAGACGAACCGGTCAGCCCAACTCATGATGGGGCGGCTGCAATGCTGGAGGGGTTGATGACCTACTTTGAGAAACAAACTGATACGTCAACTGCGGAGCTACTGACCTTGAAACGCCTACGAGATCGTACTGTGAAACGACGTCATTCATAGTTAAAACAAAAGAACATTACGGACTTTTTTCACTAAGTTTTTTAAAGTTTATTTTGGTTTCGGTTTCATTTTTGTTTGAGTTTTTTGTGCGTTTATACAGTATAGTGTAAATAACTTTATGTGAATACATTTATTCAACGAGAAAGATGCGTTGATATTTATTCATGTCATACCTTTTCTGTTACAATTACAGGATTTTAGCTAAATAAGCTATGAAATACTGTACTGTATAGCTATATTTAGGCCTCAATTTCACTAAAACTACAATTTCAATATGTTTCCCCGCCTAAAACACATATTGTATGCATTTGTTTGGCTTTTTCCGTCTAATCCGGACTTTCGTTGATCCGGACAGGGTCCGGTCCCATCAAGTCCGGATTAGTGAGACTGTACTGTATGTATTATATTTAAATAACGGTCTACTGGCTCTTTTAAGGTTGATTTGTCAGGATTTGTTGTACCTTTCTAATTTTATGTTTGCCTCTTTTTGTATTATGATTCAGTAGGGATAACAATGGATGATTAACAAACAAATAGTTCTGATTACAGAATTATTGCAAGAATAAAAGATATTACGCTAAAACTAGTTAGTCAAGTTGAAATTAAATAACAAAATATTTATCAAAAATATTTTTTTTTACTAACAAATAATATTTGGCTTAGTATTTGAAGGTTATTCACAAAATGATTTCTAAGAATATTGATTCCTTAACATATATAATCAATCTATTTGTTGTATGCAATGAATTTCACAAGGAGCATACACAGCAATCATGCTAGAGATAATAATTTTTAAAGTAATGTATTATTAGGTCTAAATTACATTATTTTCAGGACAAAAAAACAATTGTTATGTCTACAACACAATTTAAAACATGTGTCTCAAGAACTTCCATTTGATCCAATCCAGTTTTGCTGATAACCAAGTTAGTGGTAGATGTCATTTGCTGATTAATATAAACTTTCAGAAGTAGGAAACATAGATAAACAAATGTTAAAATGTTTGTTGAGCAATTTAAAATCAGCACAGCTGTAATAAATTCTCAGGTGTGCTTGGAAATTAAAATCAAATTAAGTTGATTTCAAGAAAATTAAATAGTTGATATTGTTGTTTATGATAATGTAGTTTAGCAAACCTTCCAAGATAAACTATACTGCATTTCTTTAATAAACAAATGATGTGTATTAAAATACCTAATTTTCCATCTTCAGAATACTCTAAACATAAACTCATCTAAACAGGAAACAGGTGCTATTCTTTTCAATTCAAACAAAGTAGACTCTTCTATCGTTCTCCCCAGATGGGTAAGTTTGATGTCTGCTAACTACCTCTAACTTAATAACTTATATAAAAATTAATAATAAACCACCTTATTGAAAAAAACTCATTCTTTTGATATGACATTTAAAAAAAATTGAAAAGCAAAGTTTTCGTCAGTGATCAAAAAATATCACTAGCTATGAATTCACATGGAGTACTTATTCTGTTGTAGATGAACTCATAGAGGGGCCATTTACTCTTTTGTATGTTTATGCATTATGGTCACTATTTGCTCGGTTTATTTTAATATCTTTATCTGCTAGGGGTGTGCATGTTTTGTACCTTTAGTAATTTTCAGATGTACAAGTGGCATCTATTAAGATTGAGGAATAGGTTTAATAGTGTTCAGATCTTATAATTTATGTACTGTGTACTAGTGGAATGGATTTTTGAACAAAAACACACTTTATGATTTTAATTTCTATGAATTCATTATTAAACTTGGTTTCCCGACAAACCTGTCTAAAAAATTCTTTAATCTGGCTACGGAGATGTCACATTCTATTATATATCACTAAATAACAGGGTGTCTAGTGACAGGGAAAACCGGGAAAACCTGGAAAAGTCAGGGAATTTTAAGATTCTGGAAAATTCAGGGAAAAGTCAGGGAAAATTTTAAAAAATCGGGAAAATATTTATTTTGATTAGAAACAAAACTAGTGGCCATTGCTCTCGAATATTTGGTATTGTAAGCCAGCGGTTTAGGGGCAGGGCAGTCAGGAAATAACACTTCTTTATTTAGATGCCCATTATTTATTTGATAAGCCCGTTGCTATGACCTCAGGACTTATGTCAGTTAATATTAAACGTGTCGAGTTGGTACAGCTGGGAAGTTTTAGCCTGGACCGAAGCCTTGGGGTGCGCAGTGGTTCTGTTATCGTATGGACAGGTGGGGATAACAGATAACTCAGTCTGTTTCTGACCACACAGAACACTGTGTAAACATTCGTAGCCAGCAATTTGTCTAGACTCGTGATAGTATGTGTTTTATTTGACGGTGATTATTTTTACACTGTTTATTTCAACATGGAAGGTTCCAGTTTTCATTGCCGTAGCGGGCAAACACGTCATGCAGATGTCGTCATTACCTTCCCTCCTTCCTTAGGATAAATATAAACTGAAAGATGAAGTGACAGAAGCAGAGATTATATGGTGCGTGAATTGAGTAATGCAACACTTCTTTACGCAATGCAGAAGGTAGTGTGTGCCTCTTTCCAAGGATGTTCCCTGATAGCACCATTGCACAGAACAGGGAACATTGCGGAAAGATAAAATTTCCTATAGTGTTGTATTCGGTTTATCAAATTATTTTAAATTCAAATTCTAACTATGTAATTGGCTTTGATGAAAGTTTAAACAAAATATCACAAAGAGCCCAAATGGATTTGAGTGTTAGGTATTGGGATGCAGAGACGGATGAAATGAAAGCTCGATATTTTGGTTCTGTGTTCCTTACAGACACAAAAGCAAAAGAGTTACTCAATTAGTTCTTAAAAGGTGTTCAAAGTCTGGATTTATCCAAGATCCTTCAGATATCAATGGATGGGCCCAATGTTAACTGGGCTTTCTATAGACAGAAAATGACCGAGAAAGATAGAAGAGCAGCTGAGAAGAGGAAAAATAATATTCAGCTGAAGGAACTGGAAGCTAAAAAAGCAAAAGTGATGTCAGTTGCTACAAAAGAAATAGAACTTATATCTGAAGAGATTGAAAAACTAAAGCAAAAAAGCTAAGACAAGACAGTTGTATAAATTTGTTTATATTCTAAGTGTTATAAATTTAGTGTAAATACAATTTAGAAAAGTCAGGGAAAACTCAGGGAATTTCTTCAAGCTATTTTACTAGATACCCTGGAAAAGTCAGGGAAAACTCAGGGAATTTCTTCAAGCTATTTTACTAGACACCCTGAATAAGTAATTAAATTTACTTGTACACTTGCACAAATTCTGAAATAGCATTTCTTTTTCTTAAAAGAATGGCTGTTTTGAGAGGTGTATCATGTTTTCAACTCAAAATGGAACTCATTTTATAATTGGAAACGAGTAATTTAATTAAATTAAACAAACAAATAAAATTGATTAGCATTTACTTGAATTGAAATAAAAATAATCCCACCCAAACAGAGTTTGTTTTTAATTGTGGTTTAGTTTTAATTATTGAATAAATGAATTATAGCAACAAGTTAATGCATTTAATATCTAAACTGGACTGATCTGCAATCTGCAAAAATATTTTTTAATTCAATTAAGTTTAATAACTTTCACGCGGTTTAAAAACTTCCCATAAATTATGAAGTTAATAATTTCATAAAATTTCTTAATAATTGTTATTTCCTCTATTTGATTATTTTTTGAAAAATATTTTTTTTGCATATTTAATGTGAATGTTACATTGGCCTTAAATGTTATAAAACTGGTATTCGTAATCAATTAATTTACAGTACAATTTTGTTAATCCTGCATTGTATTAGGATAGGTAGTGTTGGACCACCTAAATCGCCAGATTACTGGATTTAAGGGTTAAAACGTATGAAACATACAAAGGCACATTGAAATTTAATAAAAATATGTTGTATAGTTGCATAACATTGTACAGTAATACAGTGCAATTTCAAAATCATAAAACTGACAATAAAATAAAAGATGTGTGCTTGTTTTGGTTATAAACATCATTGGGTACAGTACAGTAATGAAAAATAAAATAAACAGTGGTAAGATGAAATACATAAACACACAATAAAAGCACAATTCATTGGAAGAAGAAAAAAATTATGAATTGGTTTCCTGCTATTTGGGATTTAAATAACGCCTCAAGACATCTTAAAGTCCTTTTAGTGTAAGGATTTCTGATGCAGTCACATTTTTTCCTCCGCTCAAATGATAAAAGCTTCCAGTGCATGATTGGTGTTTACTGTGTGTGGAACAGCTGCAGCAGAATTAATTTGCCCTTCAACCTCCTCATCACTGTTGTCGAGCACGTCTGTTATAATCTTATTGACATCTGATACTGTTCTTCTTCCTTTCTGGTTAACCAGGGGACTATATCAGCTGTCGTCAAGTCATTAGGATCACCTACCAACTGCTCAATAATTGCTTCTCCTGTCATTTAGCTCAATGTCTTTGTTTTATTTTTCAGAGTCACTTTTTTCCATAAATCTGTAATAAACTCAGAGTAGGCAACATCTTTTCCATGAACAGACAATCTTTTTGTTGAGTTTTCCTAAGCACTTGCTAATTTAAATACAACCCCTTCCTCCAGGTTTCACTGATGGAACAAAGTTGTGAAACCATTCACTAAAAATGAACATGTTTTGTTCATCGATCCTTTTGTTTGGTTTGTGTATGCAATATGAAAATTGACATCCTTAAAATGCGTGGGTTTTTTTATTTACAAATCACAAACATTTATAATTTATTTGTGTCACTAGCATTAGACCATGACATAAATGTAATCTTATATTTTGCCAACTAGTGGCAGGAAGTACCAGCTTTTGCTCTATGTAAAAAAGTCTTTCTCCAAAAGGCCCCAAAACAAGCCACTCTCATCACAGTTATACACCTGATCTGGTCATAAGACCAACAGTTTAAAAAAAAAATTTAGCAATAAAGGGTCTTATAGGTTCTTGACACGGTAGTGTTTCACCAGTTACACCTAACAGTCTAGTCCCAAAACGCCTCATAAACTTGTCTAGCTAACTTCCACTTGCATGAAAGACATTCTTTTTCCTTATTTTGTTGTAAAAGGTTTTAACTTTTTCCATCAGAATATCACTCGAAATGAAACATGTACTAAGTGTGTTTTCAACTTTAGGAAATTCACTTGATTTCAAAGTTTTTCTTACACCAGCAGATTTCTTGCTACTCTTATTACACATTGTGCATGATGTATATGTAGAGATGCAGAGTTGAATATTTATTTAAGACATCATAAATATGAAGACATATAAATATAAAATACACATACTATAGTTAATTATATATCACAATAATATACAACCTCTCTCAACTCAGCTGCTCTAGCGATTTCAAGGAAATATTTTTTTTTTACTTCTTAGTTTATTCAAAATAAATCTTTGTTATTTCTTAGATCATCAATAAATTATGTATATTTTACTAAATTTCTCTCTGCCTCAAAAGAGGTTATATCAAATCACAACACTATTGTGGATAGTTTATATTTGCATGAAGTGTCATGAAATTAAAAAAAAAAAACTTTAAAAACAATTTCAAACATACAAGCATTAGATAAAAGTTAGTCAATAGCAATCAAAGTGCTTACACTATCACGTTCATACCAATACTGAGATGAACAACAGCAAGTTACAATAAACAGACAGCAGTTCAATCAATCAATCAATCACATGAAGCGGCACTATTCAAAATATCATTTGATCAATTTGTGAAAGTTATTGAGTGCTCTTTTCAAGCTATCAGTATCTGAAACTCTATTAACACTTTTCAACTTTGTTATATAAATCATTTCTGACAATAATCTCTTTTTTTTCAATATCTATATAAACCTAATGTTAGGGATTTCACATCTTTTGAATTTTATAGTTAATCAAGCACATACCGCCAGAATAAATGTATAATTTTTTTTGAGATTTTGCTGTATGGTGTTTCTTGAAATAGCCAAATTAGTGACCTTCAGGAAATTGATTTCCTCAAATTTACATTGACTTTTACTCTCGTGACAGCAATGTTTTCAAGAGAATGACTTGCGAGATAATAAATACCAAGGCAAATTAGTGTCTGAACCTCATTTTCTTTTGTGAATTTTCATAATATGTGAGTAAATTTTTGACTGATTAGATGTATTTATTCTTTAAAATGTTCTTGCAGTTTTCATAATATCCTTGCACATCACTCTCTATTCTTATAATTACTTTTTGGAGTAACAACACATTTTATTTTGTGTGAAACTTTATAGTAAATAATGTTGTGTAGTAACAATTTAAACAGGTAATCATGAGGCAGTTACAGGGCAGAATTGAGGCACTGAGATGCAAAGGGGTGCAAGTGACAAAAATTAAAATTCAGAGATAACCAGTGCAAATGAAAGGGGGTACATTGTTTTATTTGTTGTTAAAGAGATGTAAGTGCTAACCCTGACATGTGCTGATATTTAGCGGTGTAAAGAAGAACTACTAATTGAAAGCTTCATTTTGTTTAGCAGCAGAGGGGGTTAGGTGCACTTACACCTGTTTGCCTCTTAACAAAATGCTTTAGTGGGGTGAAAACCAAATTAAAATTGCCATTAATGATGTTTAAAAATACTAAGCCCTCAAAGAAGTTCACTTTAGAACAGCAGAAAAACCTAGAGCTGCAAAGACAGAAGCTAAAAAGCTTGCTGAAGAAAGCGATTTGTTTTGTCCTACAAAAAACTTAGCCTACTTCCGTATTAACTTGCAATAGAGTATACAAAGAACAACTATGAAAGGCAACTTTGAACTTATAATCTTGACATACATTACGTTGGTAGAAAGCACTCATCCATGTTCATGTGGCATGAGGGTGAAGCCTCAAGAGAATCACAAGAAATCGGATCATGTTTGTTGAAATTTGTTCAAAATTTACCACCTTCAGTTAAGCACCACATAGCTTTTAGCGACAACTGTGGGGGGCAAAACAAAAATCAGTATATTGCTTGATTCTGGGTGTATATTGTAAGGAATACAAACATTGAGGTGGTAGCATTTGCATATTGTAAGGATCACAAATTCTTGGTAGCAGGGCATTCTTACATGGAGTGCGACCAAGATTTCAGAATAATCGAAAAGGCAAAGAAAAATTTGCAGTATGTTTTTGTGCCTCATGATTGGGTTTCAGCAGTGGAAAATTCAAACAGGAAGTTCCAGGTTGTAAAGATGAGTACAGAAGATTTCTTTTCCGCCGAAGATATGAGTGATACATTAAAAGTAAACATTGATGGGATCGGCAAATTTCATTGGCTTCGATTCAAAAAAACAGACCCTTTGACAGTTTACTATAAATTATCAGTAGATGAGGACTTACTTTTCTCAGAATTTAACATGACCAAACCCAAAACTGGGCGACCTTCAACAAACTTTACTTTAAAACCACTCTACGAACAGCCACCAACTATCTCGACTGAAAAGTACAAGGACCTGCAGTCTCTTTTACAGTTTTTGCCACCCATTAACCACAAATTCTATCAAGAACTTAAACATGCGAAGAAAAAATCCGAAGCAGTAAGACCCCACCAAAAGGAAAAGGAAACAAGAGGAAAGAGAAGAAAGGAACAAAGAACAACAAGGACATGAGGCAAGAAGGACATGACAAGGCAGTCCCATCTATTTCTCATGAAAATCCCTTCCCTGGCTTCTCTGACAAAGAACAAGATAAAATGTATGACTCAGATTAACTTTGTATATAAAAAGTAATACATTATTTTCATTTTTATATTCAACAGGTGTTTTATAACCAACAAAATATGCCTTATTCTTCAGTTGCAAAGGGGTGTAAGTAACATGTTTGGAAGTAAAAGGGTGTAAGTGATTGCAGGGTAATTAAACAAAAACTACCCTGCCCTAATTTTCCATTATATTTATTTCATACTGCATATTTAAACAACTAAATACATGACAAAATAAAGTGTGTAGATAGCATTTGCAAAAAACATAAGTAGAATTTACAATAAGACTTAAACTTTGAACCAGTTTTACACAAAATCTTACTTTTGTCACTTGCACCCCTTTGCATCTCAGTGCCTCAATTGTGATATTCAATTCAAATCTTGCTCTACCAAAAGGCCACCATATACTTACACTATAATTATAACATTTATAGTAAAAATATTGTTTCTTGATAAAAACCTATCAATCAAGAATAATTGAAAAAATTCATTTAATTGAGTTATTAAAACTATTTAAATGATTCGCTTGTCTTAAATTTTGATGTTTAAATCCAGAATATTTAAAACTACCCTTTATAAATATTTTACTTAATGTTAAATGTATTTGTTTTTCAATTTTGTAGGTTTGACAACTTCTTACAAAGGATTTTATGTAGATATTGGTTCAGTTGTGGGTAGATCAGATAAAATTTGGACAATAACTCTAAACCCTGAATCAAATAAAACCCCATTAGTCTTGCTTCATGGCTTGGGGGCAGGTGTAGGTTTGTGGTGCCTTAACTTAGATGCGTTTGCTGCACACAGGCCAGTGTATGCAATTGATATTTTAGGTGAGTAATATTTTAGTATTATTAGTGGTATATAATAACAATTAACTTTGCAACACTGTTTTCTTGTATTCACTTATCACTTTCACTATATGTACTTAAACAAGAATCTTCTTGGTATTTATGCCAATATAGTGAAAGTGATATATATATATATATATATATATATATATATATATATATATCTCCCTATATATATATATATATATGTATATTAGGGATGGGCCGATTCCTAAAATTTTCGATTCCAATTCTAAAATTTTCCGTTCGATTCTCGATTCTTTAGTCGATTCTCGATTCTTTTAAGTTATATTAGCTTACATTCTAGTTCTCTAATAATTAATTTAGATAACATCTTGGTCATATGGCAAAACCTTTTAAAAGTTCTGTTTTAATGTAATAGGCTACACAAAACCTTCAACCTTGATTTATCAATAGGAATTTTTTTAAA